>CM045061.1:1556701-1569201 GCA_024542945.1 allo-octoploid hybrid of Carassius auratus x Cyprinus carpio | reverse complement strand
TTTTACTGAAGCCTTCATCACGTGAAAATATCGATCCTAAAGTATTGTGGCAGAGCAAATGAACACCTCCAAAAAACAAGGGTGCCCAGAGTGCTGCTTATGTGATTGTGGCGCATGTTTGTGTTTCTGAGTTCATTCTTTCGAGTTTCTCTATCCATAATTTCATAGATATGTGGCTATATTTAACCACTGGTTCACCTAAAACTCTTACACTATCTGTAGTTAAATGGCATGGTTTGATATAGTGCTCAGGTAAATTTGATCTAAGTAAATGTTAAACTTTTGAAATTCAGAAAAAAAGAACCACATATTGATGATTCAATAAATGAAAATTATGTATCTGTGTCCTGTTATTTATCTTTTGGTATCCATTTCAGAAAAAAAATGGTTAGGATTCAGGTGTAGTGGCAAATAGTGATTAATCCACTGAAAATTCTGATTAATTTGATTAAAAATTTTAATCATTTGACAGCCCTAATATATATATGTATACAGTTTTTATGCATTTCAAAATCACATTTTAATTATATCATTTTATGTAAATACTTATTACTTATTCCAACTAATTATTATATATTTATAAATTTGTATATACACACATATATAAAATACACGCATGTAAATTACAATTTAAAAAAAAAAGTCTCGAACACATTGGCCAAGCAGAAAAACATATTGACCGATGCCGATATTTTAAAAATCCCAAATATCGGCCGATATATCGGCCTTGTATCGGTCGACCACTAATCAATAGAAATGTATTTTAAAACGTTTTTTAATGTATTTGTTTCTCTCCCAGGATTCAAGCGGGGAGCTGATCCAGGGATGCCTGAACCCACAGTCCTCAGGTGAGTTTTGTGACGATCACTCAGTGTTTTAGCACAGAATGAGCACGGCATGATCTGTTTTGTCTTTCAGTTTGCTTTGGGGATGAAGACGCTCCTGACGAGCACTACAAGACTCAATGAAGACTGATCTGAACTGTGTGCTGGGGTGTAAATACTTCACTGTCACGTCCACACAACGCTTTTGTGTTATTTTAAGACTTTTCTGGACTTCCTCTTTCTGAAACATTGCATTGAAAAACAGACAAAATGTTTTTTTTTGTTTTTTTTTTATTGAATCTTTGAAGATCATTGTAAACAGTCAGCATGTTGTCACATTCCGGTTTTAAATAAATCAATCAAGTTCATAAATGCATTCATCAGCACTGATCTTCAATAGCGTGCAAATGAGAAGTAAATAGAAAACACTTGCAAATAAATATAGCATTTATAAATATCAATTGTGCACAACCTTCAATAAGTTAAAATTATAGACCCATAAATATTAAATTATTCTGCTCTGAATGAACTCTCTGTGATGTTCAATAAATAAAAAGACTAGTTGAATAAATTAGTTCTTGTCAGGGCTCCAGTCTGCGGGTCTCTTCGTGTCTTTGGCTCGATACGCAGCTTTGCGTTTGCTCATGTAACTGATGGCTCTGCAGGAGTCGATCATCACGCTGGTGAAGTTGAACAGGATCGAATGCACCGTGGTCTTCCGTGTCCACGCGGATGTGGCCGAGAGAGGAGCGCTGGAGATCTGATCCGTTCCTCCGTCTGCTATCTGAAGCTGCAGGAACAAACAAACATTAGATGTGCTCTTAAGAGAAACTGCTCATGAACAACTGATGTTGAGCTCAGATTGGCAGGATTTGCAGCAAAAACTTGAGATTACTCTCGATTTTACTCCATAATCTACATGTGTCATCTATTTATCAGTGAGTGAATGAGATTTGTTTTGACCAAGCTTCAAAATGCAAAAAATGAATAAATAATGTCTGATTTGTTAATGCAATAGCTAACATATGGAACTAAACAAAAAATAAAACAAGGTAATTGCGACTTTTTATCTCACAATTATAAATAAGATTTTTTTCTTCAGAAATGTTTATATAAACTCGCAATTGTGGTTTATAAAGTGTTATAAAGTCGGAATTGCGAGATATGAATTCGGAATTATGGGATATGGAGTCGGAATTATGGGATATGGAGTCGGAATTTGCGGGATATGAAGTCGGAATTTGCGGGATATGAAGTCGGAATTTGTCAAATAAGTTATTTGGTATTCTGAGTAAAAAAAATCTGAATTGTGAGATAAAAAGTTGTAATTAACTAGTTTTTTTGTGGCGGAAACAGGCTTCCATACTAACATAAAAATATGTATATTTTTTAAAAAATACATAAAAAATTTATAAATAATATAATAATGTTAATAATATAAAAATATAAAGATTAAGTATAAAATGACTAATAATTACGTTATATTTATATATATATATATATATATATATATATATATATATGACAAATATAGTTATTAATATTAAACTGTGTCAATCTTTGTTAATGTTGTTAAAATGTTACAAAAAAGCAATATTTGTATTAGTTCATAATGCAATAGAAAATATTAACATATGACTTTAATTTTAAAAATATATTAATAAATGCTGAAACTAAGTGCTTAAGTTTTTGTAAAATATTTCCTAAAATTGTAATGTTTATGCTCTGAAAGAAAAGCTTAATGAAATGCATTACTGTAAATTATTTAAATATGACTTTAGTTTTTGTTGTTTATCTATATGTGTTGTTTTAATGTTTTATAAAAATGTAATCAATAATTAAATATTTTTATTTGTATTTTCATAATTTGTTTTATATTAATATACTTATTTTTTTATTTAATATTTTAACTATAAATTAGCAGATATTTGAATGTTTATGCTCTTGAAATGAAAACTCCTAATAAGTCAAATTGGAATAAATAATCTGTCGAAAAATGCAATTCTTGTTCTCTCAAATCCATGCTTTTATCAGTAATTTTGAAGCTGCGTGTCTCTGTGAGGTCATCTGGAGCGTGTGGAGCCGCTGAGGTGTGTTTACCTGGCTGTTAATGGCCTCCAGCAGGCGTTTGGTCCCGTGTTTGACGTCGTTCACCAGGCTGGAGGTCAGGTTTTCCTTCTCGATGAAGCTCCAGTTGTCTTTATACCAGGTCAGGACGCTGTAAATGCGGCCCAGACACGAATCCTGAAACATTCGAGAAGTATGAGCGTTTAGTAACACTTCAGTATTTGAGGAAATCAGATTAAAACATTTCCTGCATCATGTGCTGGATAAAAGATCTCGTTCAGCGCTAAACTAAGTTACATTTGTGTAACCGTAACAACCTGATATCAAACGTACAGCATCTATTAGGAGTACTACAGTAAAGTACTTGAATTAGTTTGTTTTGGTAATTCTATAGTTGACATGGTAACATAATATAAACAAATGAGTTAGTGTTCTACAACTATAGTTTATTGTAGTAATAGCATTTATTTCAGTTTACTTGTTAATACTAGAGTATGCTGGAGCATTCATTACACACTTTACTGTAGTACTGTTCAAAAACACTATAATATTTACTATAAATTCGTCTGTTGGTGGATCTAATTGTATGAAGTGAGATATAAGTGAAACTTTTAATATCTATTTGCCAAAACGTTAAATAGTTATGAATCGCCATGAAAGTGTGTCGAAGGATAAGGACTTTTTTCCTTTTTTTTGGAAAGGATATATATATATATATATTTTAGAAATGCAGTTAAGTTTGCATAGAGTAGCAGCCAAACATCTGGACACGTCTACTCATTTATTTTAATAGTTATAATAAGTTTAAATCTTCAAAATATAATAACATAAATAAAAAACATAAAATATACTTATATTATAATGTAATAATAGAAACATCGAAAACATATATGATAAAATATAATGTAATAATAATGTCATTCAACAAATTTAAAATATATAAATAACAAAAAATACAAGTTTATACAATTATAAATATTTAATATAATATTTATATTATTATTATTTTTTTTTACATCATTAACCTTTGTTAATGTTTATAAAAGCTAAAAAGTTTTTTGTTTTTTTTCATAATGCATTAAAAAATGTTCAAAAGTATTTACAGGGACAATACAAATGTTTCAAAATTTGAGTAAACTTCAGCTTTGGGAACGAATGCATTATTTTAACTGAACTAAGAGCCATGAATCAATCCTAAACGCAGTGATTTGAGAGAAGTGTGTTCTTACTGTGCTGAAGTTTCTGGACAGACAGCCGTCTGAGGGTCTGAGGAGAGGAGTTTTGACTCTCACGTCTTCAAACGCAGTCATGTTCACCGTCTGTCTGAAGTCCCTCTTAAACTGCAGATACAGGAGGAGCTCAGAGTTAGTCTGAGAAACACGAAGCATCTTTACATTAGTGTGTGTTGAGACGCACCTGCTGGTCTCGCAGCATCTTGACGTCTCTGTGCAGATCTCTGGCCATCAGATGCCACTTCTGCCGGTCGCTCAGAGGACTCTTTCCATCCACGTCCTGAAGCTCTTCCCCAGATGTTTCGGAGAGTTCGGCCAGACCGCTGTAGACAGGCACTGCATCCAGCAGACTGATGAACGCTGCCAGTGCGACAGACAGGAAGAGCGCTGCGTCTGCAGAGAGAGAGAGAGAGAGAGAGAGAGAGAGAGTGAAGAGCTGAGTCTGCACACGAGATGCGTCCGGTCGCTCAAACACTTGCACTTACTCTGAGCTGACGACATCCTGTTTGGTTAAGTCTGTGTGTGATGTGTTCAAGAAACTTCGGGAGACTTCTGAACCAGGCGTCTCAAGTGTTTTTATACACTCTAGAGAGTTTCCACTTCCCTCAACCCGCCTTTTTTTTACAAAATTTACATCATTTAGGAAAAAATGCCCCATTTCAGATTTTCATAAAATTATTTTCTTATTGTACTTTTTCCCTCTCAAAACTCAGGATTTTTTATTTGACTTTTTCCCCTCAAAACTGCCACAAGTTGATTTAGGTTTTGATACTCTTATTGTTTCACTGATTTAATTTAATTTACTTAGTTTACATATTCTCTCTCTGTGTGTGTGTGTGTGTGTGTGTGTATATATATATTAGTTAATTAGAAACAGTTATTAATTTTCAAAAATCATGTTGTTATCATGATGTTATCATGTTTTTGTGTATTTATTTTGTTATTTTTAACCAAGTCAAAATAACCCATTGAGATTCATCCATGATTGAGATTAATTGGAGAAAACAATGAATAATATAAATGTGATCTTGACCGACGCTTCTTTCGCTCTCTTCAATTGTTCGCTGACTCTACTGGGTTTCATAGCCTTAACTTTGATTTCCCAGAGACTTTCAGTCAGGTTTAGATCAGGCGGTCATTCGTTGTTTCAGTGTTTCCAGACTCGGTGTGTTTTGCAGTGTGACGAGAGCATTGTGTTGCACTAAAGTTGCAGGATGATTGGGAGAAGATCGCAGGGAAGGAGCTGCTTGTTGGAGGTTGTACTGAATCAAGAGGCTCACTCCTGAACTAAGACACTTCCAGCTCCAGCCTTCACTGACTTCTTTACACACGCAGGGTTCAGTTTTCACGATTCCTTAGACGGTCCTGGAGCTGGATACTCTGGGACGTCCTGAAGACTTCTTCTCTCCTTGAAGATCTCCTTGAAGATCCGGTAAATGGTTCTTTCAGATGCAGTGTACTTTGTAGCGATGTCCTCACATGTGATGCTCTTTTGATGCAGAGTCATGATGGCTGCACATGTTTCTTTGGAGGTAACCATTGCTAACAAGAAGCACTTCTTCCCTGATTTTATAACAATCAGTCTGCTCTTACAATCTAGTTATTACGAGAGTGATTCATTACTCATTCACACTTTCACTTGTGCTGCTGATATATGATTAGTCAATTAATTTGAGCTGGTAATTTTGTGTCAGGATTTTTTTTCCAATGAAGCTTTCAGCAGTTATTTAAAATAAATCTGATCACTCTGCACAGTAATCTAGAAGTAGATTAAGCTTCTTAAGCAGCAAACATTGCAAAATCAAATTTATGACTGTATATACACACACACACACACACACACACTGACTGTGGGGGCCATTTTAGTACAGTGAACTCATTGTCATGTCCAAGAAACCAGTCTGAAATGATTCAAGCTTTGTGACATGGTGCATTATTGTGCTGCAAGTATCCATCAGAGGATGGGTACATGGTGGTCATTAAGGGATGGACATGGTCAGAAACAATGCTCAGGTGGGCCGTGGCATTTAAATGATGCCCAATCGGCATGAAGGGGCCTAAACTGTGCCAAGAAAACATCCCCCACACTATTCCACCACCTCCAGCAGCCTGCACAGTGGTAACAAGGCATGATGGATCCATGTTCTCATTCTGTTTATCCCAAATTCTGACTCTACCATCTGAATGTCTCAACAGAAATCATCAGAGACTCATCAGACCAGGCAACATTTTTCCAGTCTTCACTGTCCAATTTTGGTGAGCTTGTGCAAATTGTAACCTCTTTTTCCTATTTGTAGTGGAGATGAGTGGTACCCGGTGGGGTCTTCTGCTGTGGTAGCCCATCCTCCTCAAGGTTGTGCGTGTTGTGGCTTCACAAATGCTTTGCTGCATTCCTCGGTTGTAATGAGTGGTTATTTCAGTCAAAGTTGCTCTTCTATCAGCTTGAATCAGTCGGCCCATTCTCCTCTGACCTCTAGCATCAACAAGGCATTTTCTCCCACAGGACTGCCACATACTGGATGTTTTTCCCTTTTCACACCATTCTTTGTAAACCCTAGAAATGGTTGTGCGTGAAAATCCCAGTAACTGAGCAGATTGTGAAATACTCAGACATTGAACGTTAAACGTTTAACGTTTTTTTACTTTTCGTGTAATGAATCTACAATATATGAACGTTTCACTTTTTGAAATAAGACACACATTATTTATTTATTTTCACAGGTATAGATGCCTATATATTAAGGGTGTACCTTAGTTTTGGGGTACAACATGGACTTAGTGCTACAGTAGTGCTACATACATGAGCAGTTGTTTTTGATTTTACAGATAACAGAATGGTCTGACTTTAGATTTGTGAAATTATGGTACATAATATGCACAAAACATAAACAGCAGACTGAATGAAAATGCATATTTATTCTCTGCCAGCAGGAGGCGCTTATGGCACAGCAGCGATACAACGTTTACCAGTGTAAACAAAGCAGCTGCGCTTATAAACACTTCTTTAATATGCATTATATGGTGGTAAGAGGAAAAGAAAATGCCACTGAAACATTTCTGAAGATGGTCAGTTCCTCTCAGAGATGCATTCATATAATCCCCAACATATTTAACTTCCTATATTTGGGCATCGCGAACAGTTAGCTTGATCTGTCCGATACAGTATTTTCTCCTCTTTACAGACATCGTAAAAATTCCACACAAACTACATTTTGGGAAATGGTTCCAATGTTGATTGTGTGCAATTCTGGAATAGATATTGGTAAAAGACAAAACAAAAATAAAAAACGTTTTAATTTGTAATTCTAAGAAGGAAGCATCCATTATACATACATGAGCTTTACAAATAAAAGAAATGAAAGTAATGTGTTTCAGACTTTTCCTTCTCCTTCTCCTTTTCCTCCTCCTCCCTTCAGGAGGGGAAATACTCGTGTATGAAGCTGAGGAGATATTATAATAAAGTGTGTGTATATTATTTTGAGCAGTTTTGGAAGTTTCCAGGTTTTGCTTTGCCCGAAAGGGACAAAAAACATGCACTAATTTTTTGGAATAAAAATATCTCTGGGTCAGTCCTGAATATTTGCCTGAATATTTACTTGGGCTATTCTAATATATATATATAATTCAGGTTAAAGTTTTTCTATATGTTTTTATTTTTAATTCAGATGTATTACTTCATTTAATTCATTTTGGTTCTTAAACATATTTAGTTTTTACTTTTACATTACCGTTTTAGCAAACAATAACAATGCTGCTCTTAAATTTTTAGAAATCTGTGAAAAATCTTTTTTTTTAATCTCTGCCATTATTATTATTATTAATAGAAGGTGACATGCATAGTATAGTTTGGACTATAAATGTATCCTTTTTAGACCAAAGCATTTTTCATTGTATAAAAGAGTGAAAAATATTTTTTTAAGAGGAGATTTACATTTTCATTAATGCATGTTTACCTTTTTATTTTTCTCCCCTCTTAAAATGCAGTGAAAATGATTGATACAAGCCTTAGGTTTTGAAACTTTTATTGATTTTTATTGATGTTATTTTTTTATTTATATATATATATATATATATATATATATATATATATATATATATATATATATATAGATGGCTATTTACAGTAGGGCAGGTTGTCACAATGGTAACTTGCTGTTTATTCTCACTGATGTAGGAAGAATTGTTAAACTACACATTTATAAAAACAAATATTATTTATTTTACTATTAATTCATTAGCTAATATTCATTGTACATGTATATCTAAACCTGATAAATATTCAGTGCACAGCTTTTTCCAAGTACAGCACTTCTATATATGCAAACTAGTTATTGTAATTGCTACCAATTCCTGTACAATAAGGTTGCATTCTAACAATGCCTATATTTTGAAATGGCAAGAGTTTTGTAACCTTTCTTCTGCCATTTCATGGTTAATTTCTACAGCATGAAGCTCTGAGGTGAAGCAGCCTTCAGCAGAATCCACGTTGGAGGTGTGATCTGTGATTTTAATGAGATAACATGTGCTTCTTTGCAGTTATTCCACGAAAATTGGATCATTAATGTATAAACTGGTGAAAGTGTGTCCTTTTTCTAAGAAGTCCTATCAGTGCATCATACATCTTTATCATGACCTTCTTTTGCACCCAGTGGAATGCTATCTGAATGCTAATCTAATAACTTGGAACAAATCTAAATACTGTGGTTTTGCTATTACACAATTTTTCAAGTTCTGTTAAATATAGCAGCTTAGTGTGACCTTTTATTTAGTGGTGGTTTGTTTGCTATTCATCGGTATAACCAAATTGGTTTACAAAGTTTGTCTTTGTGGTGAAGTTAATGGTTTTGCTGGTTTAGATAAAGGTTTTAGAGGTTTGGAAATGCAAGTTGTCTGTATTTTAACATGATGGCATCTAAAACACAAGATTCATTTTGACCAGTGAGGAATGGAATAAAGAAAGAATTGAGTAAAACTTGATTATTGGGTTTATATTACTCCTGCTGAGTCAGCACAAAATGTTTTTCACAGAAATATGTTGAGAAACTACAGATGTGCAGATAAAGATATTTTCACATTTATGATAAGGTTTTTTTCCAGCAGAAGTGTGAGTGTGGGTGGTTTTTTTTATAGCTTTTTTGGTTTCCGGAACATTATTTTTTTTTTTTGGCCGATCATGGCCAACCCCAAATGTAGGCATAACTGAAGCCAAGAGTACAATGCTGTACAAATGCAGTACAAAACAGTACTGTTGGAAAAAGTGAACCAGACCCCAGTGCTCCAAAGATAGATCATTACACTTTTGAACGGAGCAACTTTAGATTTTCCGGCTTGAGCTAACAACGGCATCCTCACGCAATAATTGATCCATGATGAGTCAGAAATGTGACTCACACGTGCATGAAATTATGATTGCAGATATGTATTGCAGCATGCTTCATCTTCAAGACACAGGGTAGAAAGAATAGTTGAACTCATGATTATCTACAGCAGAAATAGCTAGGAAGGATGCAAGATTAGATGCTTGATTAATCAGACATGTAATAGCCTATATGGCAAGTTGTTAGCAACATACAGTTAAAAAATGGAAAGTGCACTGATCATTTCCTGCCAAGACGCATTACAGATATTTCCCTTAGCTCTAAAACACAATGGAATGCAAAATAAAAATCAATATGGAAAATTCCTTTATATTATTAGGCTACAGTTCATTGTGCCATATTTTTTTAAATAGTGTACATTTTATCAAAATTGTCTCTTCAAAATGCACTTTTGCAGTTTAAATGTGTTTAATTTGTTGTTGGAGAACAAAATGTAAAGGTTTCTTTTCCTTAGGCTACGTTTAATAATAAAACGTTAGAAATTGGTTATTTATTTAAATGTATGCATTTATTTTATTTACAATTGAAAATAGTTGAGGGAACCAACGGTCAATGTTTGGCCTTAAAATGTTCATGAAAACGTTTGATTTTACATCTTCAGGAACGTTTCATTGTTGTGAAATGTTTTGTTGTCAAATGTTTTGAAAGCGAGTAAACAACTGAAGTCTGACAGAAAGCGCGCGTATTTTTTCTCAGTTCCAGAAAAGAATTCGCGGGCAGCCTAGGTGGTAACCATAGCAACAGCAGATCAACCGTTGAGCGCCTGCCGTTGGGATCAGTATCTGCACACTACACCACAAAACAGGTAGTCATTACTTATCATTTTAACAGGTAGGTCTGAGAAATGTAATAGTTTTTGTGTAAAACTTTAGATGAGTTGAAGGTGATATTAAAAATAACTTTGGGCGCGAAAAGACCGTTTGGACTCCGCTAGACGAATCTCCGCCGATTGCGCCACAAAAATTAGCATAAAAAGTCGATGTATACATTTAATTTAGCGAGTCAGATCGGAGTCCAGCGTTGGGAAAAAACACATTTTGTGCCAAAATTTTGCCAAATCTTTATGCCAAGTTTAGGGAGATTTTCTGCTAGTGGTTTCCCCTCATATCCATCCACAGAGGAACTTTGGAGGAGTCTCCCTTTTTGAAACAGCTTTCGGGTAATTGACTTTAAATTACATTTACCACAATAACCCTCTTTCTTTCTTTCTTTCTTTCTTTCTTTCTTTCTTTCTTTCTTTCTTTCTTTCTTTCTTTCTTTTCTTTCTTTCTTTGTCACACAACTGTACAATTAAGTATAACGTGAATTATGCTTTTAATTATATTTAGCAGACTTCTGTAAAGTTTTATACACATATATATATATATATATATATATATATATATATATATATATATATATATATAATATATATATATAAATATATATAAATATATAAATATATATATATATATATTCTGTTTTGTCTTGTCTTGTAAAAAAGACTATATATGTATGTATATATATATATATATATATATATATATATATATATATATATATATATATATATATATTAGTCTTTTTTTTTTACAAGACAAAATTGCACTGCATTGACATACAAAATGGCCAGGAAAATCATTCTTTAAGTATAATATCACCATAAGCCTAAATAAACTTGTTATTCTTCTTATCAATGCGTTTAAGAGATTTAACAATAAGCAAACTTTCTGCAAGAAAGACGTCAAATCTAGATAACGTATTGAGAAATTTTGATTTATGAACTAAACATTTACAACAAGATCGACAATATGGTTACTTCCAGAAAAATACAAAAATACGTCTTTTAATGAGAATTTTAAATCACGTTTTATAAAAGAAGATATTGTCACACAATAGAATCCTCTGTTTGAACATGACGTTATAAAAGTCCTGTAAAGCAACCACAAGATGGCAGTAAAACTCTTATTTCCGGGAATTCCCAGTTTAGTTTACATGCTTTAAACACTTAAATATAACTCTAAACTGTAAAAAATAAATAGTAAAGTAAGGCATGGCAGTGAATTGACCTTTTATAGGTCCTGGAACAATATTCCTGTCAAAAATAGTAACTTCAAAGGAACGGTTCTCCCAAAAATTAAAACAATCAGTTGATGGTATAACTTGATTTACTGTGGATTCCAGCAGCTGTTTAGTTACCAACATTAGTCAAAATATCTTTGTGTTGAACAGAAGAAAGAAACACACAGTTTGCAATAGTCATTTTTGGGTGAAGTGTCCCTTTAAACCAGTTAAATCGGCTTGAAGCCTAACTGTAAAATCATGGTTGATAGCAATGTTTCACAGAGGAACTTCTCCTTGGGTTGGTACCAAGCCTCCTCTCCTCTCTCTTTTTTGGAGGTGAAAGTGAAGTGACATTCAGCCAAGTATGGTGACCCATACTCAGAATTTGTGCTCTGCATTTAACCCATCCGAAATGCACACACACAGAGCAGTGAAAACACACACACACTGTGAGCACACACCCGGAGCAGTGGGCAGCCATTTATGCTGCGGCGCCCGGGGAGCAGTTGGGGGTTCGATGCCTTGCTCAAGGGCACCTAAGTCGTGGTATTGAAGGTGGAGAGAGAGCTGTACATGCACTATCCCCACCCACAATTCCGTCCGGCCCGAGACTAGAACCCACAACCCTTCGATTGGGAGTCCAACCCTCTAACCATTAGGCCACGTTATCCCCCAAAGGTTGTGTTCTGTTAGAGAGCCGTGGGGGTTCTTCAATATTTAATCAGGGTTGTGTTTGAAGATCTGTCTGTGTGTGAGAGGAGAAGGGTTAAGAGGAAAGACTTTCTTCACTCTCTTTTCTCACTTTCACATGCAGATGCTCTTCTGTGGACACGGCATCAGACGGGACGCACGCTGACCACACCTGAAACACAAGCCCTTTCTCAATCTAGTGAGCTCTAGAGTGATTCACCGACTTTACACAGCCTCCAGGAAAGCTCCCCGGGTTTTTCTCCAGT
>CM045061.1:1536701-1554201 GCA_024542945.1 allo-octoploid hybrid of Carassius auratus x Cyprinus carpio | reverse complement strand
CCCACACACACACGCTGCTGTCCTCCTCCAGGCATGTGCTCCGTTCAGCCGTGTAGAGGTGATTTTTCATTTTGACAGATCATCAGCTTTTTGTTCATGAGAGATGTGGAGATACTGGTTTGCCGAGCGCGACCGTTCACTTTTGACCTCTTTAACCAGAGAGAAGCAGGCCTCTGCTTTAGATCAGCTCATGGATCATGAACACTTCGCTTATTCCAAAAGCATCCTGAACATTTCTGCTGCGTGGCTGAAGGAGCGGCACGGTTTCTGTCCCATCATGCATCTGTAAGCATCTGTGTCCCTCCACCTGTGTTCAAATAGACCTGCTTCTGACCTTGTAACTGACAGACATCGAGTGATAAGTCCATTACAGGATGCTGGAAAACACTTGATGTGTCTCGTATGGAATGAAGGATTACCAACAGCAGTCTGAAGAGACAAACAGCCTGATCAATGCTTTAACACAGCGTCCCGTCTCAAAGACCAAACCAGTTCTACTGATTCAACCTCCAACTGTGATACTGATTTCACACAGATTCATTTATTCAGACATGTGGGTCATCGGTCCCTTTCAGTGTGCAGCAGGACTGGCGTTTTGGTGCAAAGTTCATGTTTATTCATGTATAAAAATAATCCACTGAACGTTTAGATGTGACTGGATTTTTACTCATTAGAGAAAAACAGTGTGTGTGTGTGTTTGTGTATGCACGCATGCACACACACACACACTTTTCCCTAATTAGTAAAATTTGTATAAATATAAATATGATATTATATATATATATATATATATATATACACACACACACACACACACATATATATATAATTATATTTTCTGCAAAACTGTATCCACTAATCATTTAAAATATGTGACTGGATTTTTACTCATTAAAGAAGCAAACGCGTGTAAGCGTGTGTAAAAATAATTATATTTTTATCTAATATTTTCTGCTGAAATTGTTTTGGGTTCTTTTTTAACCTGTGTTGTTAATATGAATAAATTTAATTGAATTATCATCCTCGCAACTTATATATTCCGAAAATACAATTTATAAAATATATCTGTTAAATAAATACAATATCATTTTGAAAAGAATATAATAATTTCCATATAAAATAATGTTTTCTGCTGAAATTGTTTTGGGTTACATCTTTAGATCTAAAAAAAATGCTCAGAAATGAGACAAATGCAATAAAATTCTCTTTAATTGTGCACTGTGTGTAGAGGAAGCCGGTCAGTAAGAGGTTAAACTATTCTGTGCATCTCATTGATCCGGAGCAGCTGGAAAAATCAGTTTTTGTTGGAATTATCTGTGTAGGTTAAGCATTTCTATATGTCTGGGATGCTTTTGTTTTCCAAACACATTCAAATGCACAGATTCACAGACCTATCCGTCATCTGAACATTTTTCATCAAATATATTTAGGCAGACTTGAAGTGCACCTGAGAATTGAAAATAAATATTTAAAAAATCAAGTATCACATTTGCATGTTCATTGGTTCTCTGTCAGATGCAATGTTTAATGCACTTCATGTTAATTACAACAAATGTTTGAATCCATTTGATGAAGGAGTCAGGTCAGATCAAGGGAGTTAAATAAGAGTAATCTGATTATAATGTGTAATGTAATGGATTATGTTACTAAAAATGTTTCTCTGGAATCAGCAATTTCTGTTTCAATCATTGCAGAGAAATACTGTATTTGAATAATGAATAAAAATACTGTATACTGGCTAAATACTGTATTTACACTTTTTTTTAGGTGCAGATTTCATAGAAGGCTGTTGAATGTCCTCATATGTGACCCTGGAGCATTTTAACCAGTCTTAAAGTCTCTCGAGTGTATTTGCAGCAATAGCAAACAATACATTGTGTGTGGGTCAAAATTATCGATTTTTTTATGTGCCAAAATCATTAGGATATAAGTAAAGATCATGTTCCATGAAGATATTTTGTACATTTCCTACTGTAAATATATAAAAACTTATTTTTTATTATAAGTAAATGCATTGCTAAGAACTTAATTTGGACAACTTTAAAAGTAATTTTCTCATTTTGTATTTATTTTTTTGCATCCTCAGATTCCAGATTTTCTAATAATTGTATCTCAGACAAATATTGCCTTCCTAACAAACCATACATCAATGGAGAGATGATTTATTCATAATTGATGACTGGTTTTTGTGCTCCAGGGTCACATTTAGCCAGCGGAGGTGTGTGTGAGCGCTGAATGCGTTTCTATGCGAGTGTGTGTGTGTGTGTGTGTGTGTGATCGCTGGGTGGAGCAGCAGTGTACGGCAGGTCTCGTCTCGTCTCTCATTGCGGCGGCTGGAGATCATCGAGCGGCGGCGGAATGTCGCTCCGCTGTCCGTGTGCGTGAAGAGCAGGTGGAGGAAGACGAGGAGGAGGAGGAGGAAGATGATGGAGGAATCCGACAGCATCCCCTGCTCCGCGGAGGACGGACTCCTGTCGAGCTGGAGATGGAACAGAACCGCCAGAGACCAGGTCCAGATCAAGCAGAAGATCCGAGATCTGCCCGGATTGTTAAAGCACGGACTGAACCTGCGCAAAAAGAGCGTGAGTTACCAGTGTATGCGTGATGAAGACTGTGTGTTTTTTTGTGATCAGTACACCACCCATGTCCACCATCACTGAGATTATAACGCTGGGGATGCGCGCGAACACCCGCATGTTACGAGTGATGCGTGCTGTCAATGCGTTCATGCGTTATTCCAGATCACATTGATTATGAAGGACAGGCTCGTATGTTTTTCAGTCGTGGTATCTAAGGCAACAGAGACACACACACACACACAGTCAGGTACACAAACACATGATCTTTCTCTCTCACACGCACACACACACACACACACGCACACCTGCTGTAACTCCCCATCATGAAAATACAAAATGTTCTGCGGTTCATATTTGCTGGATTTGATTACCAGTCTTTTTAATATTGCACCCTTATACAAGTAACCATGGCAACCATAGTTTCAGCCAAAGTACCAATGCATCAGTTTTGTAGCTGCTGTTAAATGATGAATTATTATGGGATGCTGTGGGAATATTCCTGTCATTTCTTTTTCACATTAGCATCTCATGCCGATTGGCCACATTTTTTTTAATCATCACAATAACAGACAGTAACTGGTTACAGTAGTACATTTTGTAATGGCAGAATGATATTTGTAAAGCCTGAATGAGTCAATTAGGGTGCAAAGTAAAGCATACCTTATATTGTGGTATTTGGAGACTTTTTTGAAGTAATTTTGTGAAACTGAGCTGCAGAATAGCTGATATATAGATTATTTGTTTTATGAATATTGTTCTGCAGCTGTGTACAATATGCATTGTTGGAATATTGCATAATGGGGTTGTTTTTATTTAAAAGATTCTCAGTGTGACATCATGAGTTCTATTTGGAACCTTTGTATTTTGAAGTGAGCAGTGTTCTAATGCTGTCTGATACCATTACTGAACTGTTGTACTGTCACAGTAGGGTTTTGTGGACTGTATGGAAAGAGCTGATATATATTCTGTTTCTACACTTGTGGTGTGACAGAGGAGCTATTCAGCGCTTCAGAGGCTTGAAGACGTGGTCTATTTTGCTGGTTTGTGAGTGTTGGGGTGAATACATCACAGTTGTGTAATTCCTGATTAATCGTGAGGATGAGAGGAAATCCACAGTGATCAATCAAGACTTTTGTAACTCTGAGTTGTATTCAGTAACTTCTGTAGACTTTCCAGAATGATCCTAGTTCTTCAGAGTTTGATGTGTTGCTTGAGATGTCTTTTACCTTCAGGCTTCTCACGGCTTCGAACAGAATGTTTGGTTCAGCCTCATTGGACGCAGTTCATCCGCTCCGGGGTGATTAGAGAAATAAAAAATGAAAGCCTCATTAGTACTAAATGAGAAACAAATATTACAATCGTGACATTTGTTTCCTTGTGTGCTGCAATGACTGCAACTACTGGAGCATCTGTTTACCAGGTTCTGCTGGTGTAAAACACAGCTGCAAGTGAAAGAAATAAAGCTTTCTCGATGGCATTAACAGCTGATGCTAAAGGAGAACATTTTAGAGTACAAGTAACCCCAAATCAGAAACATATGAATCCATAATAATGCTTCCTGCAGTGAAAAAGTCCATCTCCTGTTGTCTCTCACATCAAACTCCAGCCACACACTGTATTTAGAGCTGTTTTGGACTGTTTTAGCTTAAACAGTGTTTGATTTCAGCACATTTGAGATTCAGACCAGACCACTTTTTCACTGGAAGAAGCGTTTTTATGGATTATGGACAAACACGCATCTTTTCACTTCACAAGACATTAACCGGTGGACTGTGGATTATTGTGATGTTTTTATTGTGATGTTTGAACTCTCATTCTGACGGCACCCATTGATGAGACACTGATGCTACATTTCTCCAAATATAATGAAGACACGAACTCATCCGCATCTTTCATTTTTGGGTGAACTATTCCTTTAAGTAGACAAATTATTAAAGTTTACAGAGTCTTTTTAGATTCTTTTGATGATTTATGAGAGTGATTTAATGTCATATAATGCTGTAAGAGAACATTTGGTTTTGTTCTAGATAAGAACGCAAACCGAAGTCCCTGCAGAGAACCATTGAAGATCTCTTATTTTTAAGAACATCTCCAGTGCTCTTTGTCCATGCGA
Source organism: allo-octoploid hybrid of Carassius auratus x Cyprinus carpio (assembly GCA_024542945.1). NCBI lineage: Eukaryota > Metazoa > Chordata > Actinopteri > Cypriniformes > allo-octoploid hybrid of Carassius auratus x Cyprinus carpio. The sequence continues at coordinate 1,549,509 of CM045061.1, read as the reverse complement.
TGAGATCCATGAGCTCAAAGGAGACCTTTGTGCTGTTTAGGACAAACTAAGAAAGAAAATAGTTTCTCCTAGACAGCAATTACATTATTTTTCTAAGATGTTTCTCCTGAAGAAAAAGATCTCAATATAAACTTTAGTCATTTCTGACATTAATTTCACTCTTACACTATTTCAGATGTGGTCTCTTGTTTTAGGAGAGACGTCTAAAAGACAACACTGATTCCTAAATGAGAAGAGGTACCTCTGAGCAGCGTGGTTCTCCCGTGAAAGCGCCGGGATGATTCTCAGATGAGTCTCTGGAAGAGCGTTTCACAGAAAGAGTGTGCTGATGTGACGTCTCATACGGAGTTCACTGCAATTCTCTGATGGAGAAGCTGCACTTAATGACACAGTCCTCATGCTGCTAAGTGGATGTGTGTGTGTGTGTGTGTGTGTGTGTGAGCGCCTGTGGATGTAATGAAATCTTAACGAGAAAGACAAGGCTTGTTTGATGTCTCCATCTTGCAGTGCACTCATCCAGAGCGACAGATTTATCCACAAGCCATGCAAGATAGAGGTGCGTGAGTGTGTGTGTGTGTGTGTGTGTGTGTGTGTTAGCGCTCTAATCTGAGAGTAATCCATTTCTGACACATAATGACACACAGACTCACTGCACTTTGGAACCAGGATGTGACCAGAATCTCTTCATCTCACTGATAGTTGGTTCTGTATAGTTGCTCGGTCATTACATGAAAATCTCAAGTCCTTAGTGAAGTCGCAGCTCACCTCTTCACATTGTGTTGTAATCATTCATGTCTTTTGCACAAACGGCGCAGGACGAGTTATGCACGGTACTTCAATGCTTAAGGTCTGTTCGAATGACATTGAGAGAACGGGATCTTTTTGTGATTTATGAGCCAGGAATGACGAGAGAGGTGATTTCAGCGAAAGATTTTAGCTGTGCGTGAAGGACAGGAATGCTTTTTTTTATGTTTTATCTAAAAAGCCTTTTCCAGCTCATGCATGTGCTTATCTGTGGCCTGTCTGCTCCAGTAGAGTTCAGCTCCCAGATCAATACAGTAAATCTGATACACACACCGTCTTCAGAGCCCAGTCAAAACAAAGCCCACGAGCGCACACCCGGCCCCTGGAGAGATTCGGCTGCTGATAGAGCTCTGTCTGTGGATGGATGCATGCGGTCGGCCGCAGGAAGACCACAGACACCTTCATCACAGGGATTTCAGACAGGATTCATGCAGAATCAATTCATCTCTATAGTTTAGAGGTTTTTGATGATACACATAATAACAGGATGGTAGTGTTGGTTGTAAGCCTTTTTTATCTTCCTGATTCAAGTGTTTGCGAAACCCGTTTGGAAATATTAATTTGCGGTTTGTTTCGATATAGAAACTGCTGAATTGAACGAAGCTGAAGTTAAGCGCATGCATCGTTGTGAAGTGTTTGAATCCTTGAATCATGTTTCTTTAGAAGAGCTGTTCCTTCACTTTACTAACACCAACCTGCTGTAATACTGGCTTTGCGACATGATTTTAATTCTTTTTGAGGTGTATTGATTCAGGAGACTCATTGGATTGTGCTCATTCAGTGGCTTTAAAATTGATCTAAACTGATTTGACTCATTAATCTTACATTTATCGCATATTGCTAATAATCTCTAGACACATATTGGATGTTCGTTTTGGAACTTTAAATGTTCTCTTATGACATCAGCTTGTAAAACCTTTATTTATTTATTTATTTATATTTTAATGTTTATCTTTTTGCTCAACAGATGTGAGTGCAGAAATAAGCGACAGATTGCACAATAAACAAATATGACTATATGCAGGTTACTTAAATAATTAAATATTCATATGTGATGAAGAATAACGACTGTGCAATCTGAAATAATCATCATTATATATTCTATTATGCTGTTGTAAAATAGGACAATGGAGACACAGGATTGGATGTAAGAGAATGAGACACATGTGAGGAGTGAATGTGGGTCGCTCCATCTGATCTTCATCTGAAGTTCTGATCATATTAATGAGGATCAGCGTCTTCGTTCCAGTTCTGTCCACTGATGCAGCTCTGGAAGTGAAGGCAGACACTGAGAGTTTGTCTGTATCAGACCGAACAAGCCTTCTTTCTAACAGAGCGTCTCTTTAGAGAGCTGCTCTGACACGATCGCACGACTGCGCTGTTTAATATGAACTTATGTCATGCTGACGGAGAATTATTAAGTAGAAGTGAAATGTCATTAAGTCCCTTATGTCACAGACTCTGTCTGCAAAGTTTAGTTAGTGATGATGTTAATCCATGGTACTTCCCTAGATTAGTCTTATTTCTGTAATATTTAACTAAGTATTAATTTTTTATACATATTTTTAACTATAGTTTTAGTAATTGTGTTGTGTCGTTTTTGTTTTCATTTTTTTATTTTAGTTTTTTTTTGTTTAATTTTTAGTTTTAATATAATCATGATGTGCTTTTTGAATTTTTATAATTTTTGTAAAAATTTCTATTGTTTATTTGTATTTTTTATTTTTATTTTTAGTATGTATGCTTGGTTTTAATATATTTATATTCTTTATTTTTATACTGTACATAATTCATTTTATTTTTAGTAATTGTATTAAGTGCTTTTATCATTTTAATTAGTTTTTAATATATTTATATTCTTAATTTGTACTGTTTATATTTCATTTTCTTTTTAGTTATTGTATTATAATTTTAATACGTTTTCAATATATTTATTTTCTTTACTTTTTACATATTTAAAATTTTAGTTTTAGTAATTGTCTTACATGGTTTTGTCATTTTTATTAGTTTTTTAAACAAAATATATCTCTGTTGTTTATTTTTACATATTTAATTTTAGTTTTAGTTACTTTTCTATTATTTTTTTAATTTCTAATGTTTATTTTAGTAGTTTTATTAATATGCTTTTGTGTGTGTGTGTGTGTGTGTGTGTGTGTGTGTGTGGTATATAGATATGGAAGTCATTTAGTACCACAGTATATCAAAATACTCAGCACAAGTTTGACCCCGTTCCCCTTTCAAAGCGCAGTCAGTGTTCGCGGCATGATTTGCATGCTGTATCAGTGTGAAATGTCAAAACCAAACATGAAGGAAGTGTTGCTTATCCGGAAATATCCAGGAGTATGACGAAATGTCAAAAGCACATCATAAACATGGCAGAATGTCACTGTCGAGATGGGATTAGCTCATAAAATCGCATTTCTGCAGTGCTTTTCATGTGAAGGTCACGTTATAACCGGCCCTTAAGGACCCCTGCAGAACATTTGAGCTGTCTCTGAAGATTGTGATGTTCATGTGCTCATGTGTTTGTCTCTTTGTGATTGCAGCAGTCACCTGACACCATCCCAGGACCCAGCACAGGTGTCACACCCAAACCCAAGGTGAGGAAACACAACCTAACACCCCACTCTGAACAGCACTGACTTCAGTCCATATCAAAGACTGATAACTCATCTCAAGTGTTTCTGCTAAAGACTGTGGAGGTCTCACTTCTCCTCTAGAGTTTAAGATGATACGTTTCAAACTGTGCTCAGGATGAAAAGATCAGAAGTCAGAGATCTTGATACAAACTCAGATATTTCTCATCAAATTCATCCAAGATCAAGTATATCAGTATGTCAATTTAAAAGGGCCTTGCTAATATTCACATCTCATTTTCTTCAGAAAATATAGTTTGCTCTAAAATGTTCATTGTAAGTTTCCCTGAGATTAAATGTATACTCACAGAGATTCTGTTATACCTTTTATATTTTGAAATGCTACTACAGTATTATTAATATTTTTAATTTAGATTTTATTTTTATATTTTCAGTTTTCAATTTAATTTCAGTTTAGGGTTTATTTTATTTTTTTGGTACATTTTCTTTATTAAAATGAATTAAATATAATCTGTGGTATTATATATCACTAGCTAGCTGTCTAATTTAATATTTTACATTTTAATTTTACTTTCATTTTGTTTGGGAAATTTTATGTGCAAGTGGAATTTTCATTAGCTTATACATTTTCTGCTTAGCATTATTATTTATTTATTTATTACATTTTTATTATTGTTATTATTTATATTTTTTATTTCAGTTTTAGTGTTATTCATTTTAGTACATCAGCTTATTTGTTTTTAGTTATTTCCCAAGGAAATATTTCAGATTTTCAGTCTTTTTTTCAGTCTTTTTTTTTTTTTTTTTTTTTTACAGTTTTTTTAAATCCAATATATATATTTTATTTTATTAAAAATTTCAGTGACTGAAATTTTTATTTAACAGTTTTAGTTTAAAAGAACCCCATGAGGACATCTGATCACTATATTCTCTTAAAACCCTCTCTTTTGCCCTCGTGAAGCTGCTGATGATCTGTCTAGTATTTTTTCTCGTCTCATTAGCATCTCTGAAGCTCTTAATCCACGCGTGAGCTCTGCTTAACGCTCTCGCTAACGGCTAATCGCCCGTGTGTTGAGCTGAAGGGTCGTGTATGTGAAAGAACATACAGTAGATACAAATCAAACACATCAGAAACCTCTGAAGGCTCATCTGTTTCATAGATCAGCACATAATGATGAATATAGATGATTATCGCTGACTCGGGATTATGATCTGTATCTCTTTTATTCCTTGAATGACCTCAGAATTGATTACAGCAATAATCCACGAGAGAGCAAACATTATGCCGTGATCACAGCCGCGATTTAATCTGAGAGTCTAAATCCAGTCGGAATGTTGGATGTTTAATGTAGAGTTTTGACCAATGAGATTCCACTGTGGGCGGGGCTTCCATGTGTGATGTCATAAATAGAACCTCAACAGACAAAATACTCTTTGTGTTCGAACAAAAGAGCCTTTTATTGATTGTTGATGAGATAGATACACATACAGTATACATGTATGTACATGTATATATAATGTATATAAATATATATAATATGTAAACAACTAATTTTACGCATGTATGTGCATTTATATGCACATAATAAATAATTTGATAGTGTCAAGCATTCGTATTGCACAGTGACAGTGTTTAACTGGATCCTGAGATGATGTTTGTGTGTCACAGACGTGTTCTCAGAGTTTTCCCTGCGCTGGACGTGCGCTGAGAAACGCCTTTCTGTCTCATGGACCGTATCCAGCTAAAGACAAGATCCACCTCGCCAGGATCATCAGGTCAGAGATCTACATTTGTGCATTAGCCTAGCCTCTTTATTCAAGCTACAGCTTTATAGAAATCAATGCTTTTATTTAGCAAGAATGCATTCAAATGATCAAAAGTGACATTAAAGACATTAATTTCCATTTAAAAGCTGGTCTTTTGAACTTTCTGTGAATCGTGAAAAATAAAATGCATCACAGTTTCCACGAAAATATTGAGAAATGTTTTTCTTGAGCAGCAAATCAGTATATTATCATGATTTCTGAAGAATCATCCAAGACTGGAGTAATGATGCTGAAAATACAGCAGCGAATCGAAGAAATTAATTACATCTGAACATATATTCACATAGAAAACAGCTGTTTTAAATTGTTAAAATATTTCACAATTTTACTGTTTAATAGTTTTAATCAAATACAGTCAAACCAAAATGTAATCAGACACCTTCAACATTTCTCACATTGTTTATTCGCTATAGTTTAGGAGATGGTGATAAAATATGAGAAGAACGTGTCAGAATAAATTCATCTGGATAATGTCAGATAACTTTGATAGAAAGGTATGTAATGAATTCAGATGAATAGCTGTTAAAGCTTTTAAATGTAAGTACATGATTAGATCAAACCAACTGAACTCAACCAATTAGCAAGCAATGCTTCATTTTGTTCAGTCTGTGGATATAGATGGCATTAGAAAGCTCAGGTCATACTGTATGAACATTTTTAGAGTATATGTCAGTGTGAACTTTATTTTGCATCCTGACATAAATGAACTATAGTGTCCTGCACCCACTAGTAAAACAAATATCAAAAGTGATTTCAGATTTCTGTTGTACTGTGGTTATGTGATATAACTCTTGTGACGTTCCTATCACAGTGTGTGTGTGTGTGTGTGTGTGTGGCTGACTCATCAGCTGTCTCTTATCGCTGTGATGCATGGCCGCTGTCCAAACTTGACTCTGATTGGACAGAAATGTCCCGGCAGAAGGTGGAGTGTGAACGTGTGACAGCGAAACACAGAATCAGAGAGCTGTACATGCACTCGATGAACAAATGAGCAGCTTAATGACTTCAGATTTCAGATCAGTGACAGCAGATCATATTAAAGCAGACGCAATATCAATCATTTTAACACCTTTACAGCTTTTTAATCACATTCCTGGTCTCGTTCATTAATGCATGTTATTCTAAATACAGTGTGTTTAGTATATTCCTCTTTTTATTGAAATTTAGACACCATTTTTCATGATTTAATCGACTCCTGCCTTTCATTTGGAAATATTGTACATCACATCACAGAGAAAAAATGGAAAAAATTGTAAACAGTTTTATGTTGATTTTACTGCTAAATGAAAAACATTAGCATTATGTACTTGAAAACACAAATATTACATTATTACATTTATGAAAATTACAATGAGCAATATTTTTTCTGCCTTTAGCAAAACTGCAGGCTGTTAATGCATGTCAATGAACTGTGTTATATTGGATTGTTGTATTTCTACTCTTCTGAAAAAAAAACTGATTTCTTCTGTTGATACCCTTGAAAGACTTTTTAATCAAGTTAATGCATCTGAAATATGTTATTTAGTGTAATTTTAATAACTCATTTTTGGTTTTCAGCACAAAAACAGACAAAGAAACAGACATGCCTTTAAAAAAAACAACCATTTGGGATTTATTGGGTCTGTTTTATAAAACCGCTTGTTGTTTTGTTCATGGACAGCTAATGAAGTTATACCAAGGCTGCATTTATTTGATTAAAAATACAGTAAAAACAGTAAAATTGTGAAATATTATTACAGTTTAAACTAGCTGTATATTCAGCATCATTCCTCCAGTCTTCAGTGTCACATGATCTTCAGAAATCAGAATAATATGTCGATTTATTGCTCAGGAAACATTTCTGATTATTATCAGTGATGAAAACAGATGTGCTGCACAATATTTTTGTGGAAACTGATGAATAGAACATTCAAAAGAAAAGCATTTACTCGAAATAGAAATCTTTTATAACATTATAAATATCTTTACTGTCACTTTTGATCAATTGAATGCTTCCTTAATGAATGAAAGCACTATTCTCCTTTCTAAAGGAATCTCAGTAACCCTGTGTGTGTGTGTCTGTGTCTGTGTGTGTGTGTCTCTCTGTGTGTGTGTGTCTGTGTGTGTGTGTGTGTGTCTGTGTCTGTGTGTCTCTCTCTGTGTGTGTGTGTGTGTGTGTCTGTGTCTGTGTGTGTGTCTCTCTCTCTCTGTGTGTGTGTGTGTGTGTGTGTGCAGGAGGAGTTATGTGGGTGTGGAGCTGGTCCAGTGGCTGCTGGAGCAGTGTGTGTCGGTTCAGTGCAGGTTAATGGCGTCTCGTGTCTGGCAGGTTCTGCTGGAGCTGGGGATCCTGCACTCAGGTCAATACACACACTTGTTTACTATCACTCAAATACTGTTATAGTTTGCTTAATATTTCATTTAAATACTATAATACTATACTATATTACTATATTTTACTATATTTCATATATTTTATACATATACTTTAATAATAATAAAAAAAAGAATAATTATATATATATTCTTTTTTTTTTTTGTTATTTTAGTATTTTAACTACTGCAAAAGAAACACTCAAACTGAATATTGCCGAGTGTCAAATTCCTTTGTGTGATGTCAAACCTGTGATAAACTCTTATATTCATGACATGTGGCAGATGGAATGTGATAAATGTCATAAAGATAAGTTATATGAAACAAATTCTAGTCTAAGAATTTTTTTAATTAATTTTATTTTGCAAATTTTAACACTTAACACTTAGGTATGACCAAGTGTCTTTGTAGGAGAAATGCTACATTGACAACTAACTTAAAATGAGTTTCATTTTTTGGGGGGATTTTATTTCATTTAATGTTTTTATTTTTTTTATTTTATGAAAATGATTATTGTTTCAATGATTTTTCAATGTTTTAGGTGAACACACACACTGCATGTTTGGAACACAATATTTCCTGCTGCTACTTTTTTTAGAATTTAGAATTTCCTGAATGCAATCTTGAATACAGCGTTGGAATATTGTCTGGATTATGGAACACAGCATGGAATACTGTATCTCTAATATATGACACACATGTGTGTGGTGTGTTTAAATGCTTCTCTGTCGTCCCCTCAGTCGACCAGCGGCTGGTGTTTGAAGACTCCAACACATATTATCAGTTCTCGTTCGAGGAGTGCGACGCTCAGGGCTGTGAATTTCGCAGTGAGGAGGAATGGCAGAACGGCGTCCGTCTTCTGCTGCAGCTCGTCCCTTACGTCCAGTTCAGGGTCGTCAGTCCGTGAGTATAAATAACATATATATGTGTGTTCCTGTGGCTCGGTGGTAGAGCGTTGTGTTAGCAGTGCAGAAGGTCATGGGTTCAATTCCCAGGCAACACAAATACTGGTCTTAAAAAAAGTATAGCCTGAATGCACTGTTAGGATAAAAGCATCTGCTAAATGCATAAGTGTATATGCACACATCTAGCAGTGCAGTAGTTTGCATGGTTCTCTTTCATGCATCTGTCTGTTTGATTTGAATGCAGCAGGAAAGCGATTGTTCTCGTGACCTTTGGCTTTGGTTTCCCTGTTAATCCTGTTAAACCACAAATCATCTTCATGGAAGAAGGACGTGAAATATGTGTGTGTTTGTTTTGTGTGTGTGTGTGTGTTTAGCATCATGGATATGAGCTTTAGATCCGTATTTCTTTTTCTTATAGATGCACAGTCATCTGTGCTGATCATGTTTTGGTCATGTAACATTCAGAAAGTGTGGGATTGGTATGATTTTGTTTTTTTTTTTAGAAATGAATGCTTTTGTTAATCAAGGATAGATGAACTTGATCAAAAGTGACGGTAAATACATTTTATAATGTTACAAGAGATTTCTATCTCAGATACTTTCTATTCATCTGTGAATCCTGCACAATTCACACAAAAATATTGAGTTTTCAATATTGATAATATCCCAAAATGTTGCTTCAAATCATCATATTATACTGATTTCTGAAGATCATGTGACACTGAAGACTGGAGGAATGATGCTGAAAATACAGTTTTGATCACAGAAATAAATTATATTTTAAGAGATATTCAAACAGAAAACAGCTAGTCTAGATTGCAATAATATTTCACAATTTTACCGTATTTTTAATCAAATAAATGCAGCCTCTGTGTGCAGGAGAGACTCAAAGCAACCCACAGTTTTGATTGTAGTGTATTTCTGGATAGTGCTGTCACACATGGATAATTCTTTTATTTAGTGGTTTAAGTATGCGGTCACTATTTCCAAATCCCCTAAAAAATATCTCCCTCATGTCTCCTAAAATTGTCCATATGAAACAAAAACAACAATGTTTTCCAGTTGTTCACGACCCAAATACAGCAGCCCATTGTTGCTGGACTGGAGCGTGTAGACTAAAGCATGTGATTGTGTTGAAGGTGTTTCGGGTCAGGCGATGAGATTGAGAAGGCAATGCTCCGGGGCTGTTGTGTTGTGAACCGCCTGATTAAATCTGAACCGACAGCTGATGTCATTTTCAGGAAGGTGAACACGGGACGCCGTTGCTCGTCCACGCCAGCAGTTTTTTCCATCCCTGACAGAATTGGAAGTGACACGGTTTGCTGTTCGACCCAATCAGCCAGATTCCCTTCGCCTGCGCCTTTCTCTTCACAGACCCGAGCGTATTAAAGCAGAAACCAGTTCCTCACGCACAAGCCAACTAGATGAGATCAAACCAAACACTCATGCAATACCATCACAGCCAGAGAAATGATAACTCGCCTGAGTTTCCATTGAATGTGATGAGAGAAATAAATGACTGATGATGCAGTGGAGAACATCAACAGACAATACGTGCTTCTATTGCAATGCATGCAAAAAACAAACACTTCAGTTTATACATGTCACCAAAAAACACTGGTTAGGGCTTATTATTGCAAGAAGAAAGCTGTAGAAACATTTTGATATTGAGACTGTAGTGAAAGTGACCTTAATTATATTAGAGTAAATGATGCAACACGTAAAAGATGATAAAATTAGTCTGAATTTTGTTTCTGCTGTATTTGTGCTTGTTTGTGTGTGCAGAAATCTGCAGAAATAAAATAAATAAATAAATAAATGATTTAATAAATGAATTAATTTTTGTATTCAAAATATATTTTATATTTTTTTTAATTTAATAATTTATGTTTGAATTATTTTTATGTTTATATTTATTCCCACATGTATCAAATAAATAGCAAATTAAATAAGTACAACCAATATAGGAAATAATAAATACAGAAAATAGTTAATAAAAGAAGACTAAATTAATTTAGGACTACAATGAATTAAACATTTCAAACAAGTATTTTATTTCCCTTATTATGATTTTTTTAATTTGAATATTTCTTTTTTATTATTTTTATATGTATTTGTTTCCTCATGTATTTTGTTTCCATACTACAAATTAATCTACAAATAAAAAAATTAAAGTTAAATTAAATTAAAGAATAAATATAAATAAACACATCATACAAAAGTAAAATAAAATAAAATTTTAAACAAAGGTAAAACTAAAACTAATTATGAATGCAGAAAATAATAAGGGAAAATTTAATACAAAAACAACTTTTTATATTTAATACAAAGTTTAATACAAAAACTGTATTTGTACTATCAAGTCTTTATTTGATTATGTATTGGTGTTTTCTGTAGTGTGGATGTGATTGTTGTGCTGGTCGTGATGGTCTCTTCAGCACAATTGAAACCCCTGGAGCTACAGGAGTGACGCTTTCAGCCACCCACACACACACACACACACACACACACACACACACCTCGCGCCGCACGCCTCATTTGCATGTTATTTGAATTTTATCTTCAGCTCTGTGAAACTATTAATGCTTCTGTGTGCAGAAGGATCGTGCATTTGCGTATGTGTGTGCGTTTATGTCTACATTTGCCTGCCCCATGTGTGTGTGTGTGTGTGTGTGCGTGTGTTTGCATGCATGTGAGAGTGTGTGAATTGCAATCTTGTGCAATTGTGCCTGACTGGTTTAGAAGTCGCCGCTGTTGCGAATCATTTCTTCCGCGGCGTCTGGAGGAGGAGGGATGCTGTGATGGATGGAGAAGAGAGAAAGTCTGGCCCAGTTTGAGCCGTGTGTGAGACAGAGCTCTCAGGCCTTTTATTCTGCTCATGTTGAGGTGTATACCTGCACTATCTGCCCTTACTCTCTTACAATAAGAAGATAAAATCACAGGGAATCATATAGATTCACAAACAAAGTATAGAAGATTTAGAAAATATTCTGCTGTTATATAAAAAAAAAAAAAACAATGATTAAAAAAAAACATTTAAAAGCACATATTAGATTTAGTTATTCAGTTATTTTGAATATACATTTTTATTTGGAAATCTATTTAATAAAAATATTTTTATATATATAATTTCTATACACAATAATTTAATAAATGCAAGTGTTTGGGGTTAATTTAAAAATACATATACAAATATTATATAAACACTGTTTAGTTTATTTTATTTACTTATTCATCTTTCATTTAAAAAGTATGTAATAAAAAGGATTTTGTAAATATTATTTAAAAAATAATAAAATAAAATAAATAATAAATAAATAAATAATTTTGATATTTTTCTATTTGTTCAGCTAGTTATGGAAATATGTTAAATGATAAAATATAATAATAAAATACAGAATAAAAAAGAAAAATTTATATTTTTTATTAAAATAAATTTGTAAATATATTTAATTGTATTTTATTATTACATATAATTATGTATTTATTTTTTTCTAGTTGTTCTGCTAGTTGTAAATAATATAATATAATATAATATAATATAATATAATATAATATAATATAATATAATATAATATAATATAATATAATATAATATAATATAATATAATAATGCACAAAGAGTTGTTCTGGTGCTTTTTATGAACCCAATACACTGATCTGAAGGAACTATTGTGAAATATATGTATATTTGTAGCGTTTCAAGAACCCTGTGCAGACAGAAAACAAGTTTTATTGTAGCGAGTGCAAGTGTGCTGTGGGGTTGTGATTTAATAATAGCTTATTTTGTTTATCCAGCTGACCTTGAATGTGATTAGCCTTTCTATTCTTGATGTGAGAGCAGAGTGTGATGCAGTGCACCAGCAGCAGGAGGCAGCAGAGAGCCCAGGGCTGGAGATTGAGGAGCTTATATATACACTATATACTGTGCATTGTATGTGTATCTTCTGTCTGAATGACAGTGTGCAAGCAGAGCACCCTGCGTGAGATACTGCATCCCACAATGCACTGCACTTCACTTCACCCTCCGTTTCCATAGCAACAAGTGAAGCAGTACCAACCCTGTTTTCTGAAACATCTCTTTCCTGATTCATTAGATGATTTATAGACTAACGTTTAGACACTTTTACACAATATTATTTTAATTATTAAAGTTTTTTATTAACTATTATAGTTTTTATTAATATTTTTAATCAAGATGTATTTATGTACTTTTCACTTTTGTTTTAATTATAGTTTTTTTTTTATTGCAAGTTAACTATTACTGTTTATTTGTTTCATTTAATTTTATTTATAGTTATTTGCAGTCATTTTAGTGTTTCAAC
>CM045061.1:771841-826180 GCA_024542945.1 allo-octoploid hybrid of Carassius auratus x Cyprinus carpio | reverse complement strand
TTCTAAAATATTCGAAAGGGGTCTCGCCCAGGGTGTATTTCAATGTAGAACCGCCACTGCTGCCAATGACCTCTTTTTGATGTCTTTTCAACAAGTTATTGCTGGGTGGCAGTGATTCGCGAAACTTGCTTCGGAGTCCCGATCTGAATCAAATGTTTTGCAAACTCACTCCAAATTCCTGATCCCGAATAATTCGCGAAACGCGATTCGGAGTCCCGATCTATCAAATATTTTGAAAACTCACTCCGAAGTCCTGATCTCAAATAATTCGCGAAACGCAATTCGGAGTCCCGAACTATTTTTTTTTTTTTTTTTTTAAGAGTAGATTTAGAATAGTGAATGCTAAAGTTAGAGGGTCAAATAAATATATGATAAATAATAATAATAATAAACAATGTAAACATAGTTAGGCTATTTAAGTTCCCCTCGCTCCACAAAAAAAATCATTTAAATTGAACAGTATTTAGAAAATATAATTAAAAGATATAAATTCACAAGCCAAAAGAATGATCATTTTAGGCTAGAACGAAACTGAAACTAAAGTTGGGTCTCTCATTCCGACACAAAATCAAATTTTTCTGTAAATATTATTTACGTACCTCACTCGCTTCCAATATCCACATAAAAGAAAATGTTTTACCTCAGGGCAGTAAGGTGATAACGCTTAACGGTACAGATTTTACTACATAAACACTGAGCAGTGTGTGTTTGTGTTTAAAGTTACTGTTTTTTATTATGATAATGAACAGACAAAGGTGATAAATATATATATATATATATATATATATATATATATATATATATATATATATATATATATATATTCGTTGTTGTTGTTGTTATGGCCTATATCTGACATATTATTAAATGTGTTTTGTTGTTACTTTTTTGTCAGTTGTACTATTTTTAGAGTAATTATTAATAGGCTGATAATAGGCATATAATTAAACTTTTACGTAGCCTAATAATTAATTTATTCTTGAAATAAAATTTAAGGCTTTAGAATTAAGATGGACATTTTAACGACGTCTGCCAATGACCTCTTTTTGATGTCTTTTCAACAAGTTATTGCTGGGTGGGAGTGATTCGCGAAATTTGCTTCGGAGTCCCAATCTGAATCAAATGTTTTGCAAACTCACTCAAAATTCCTGATCCCGAATAATTCGCGAAACGCGATTCGGAGTCCCGATCTATCAAATATTTTGAAAACTCACTCCGAAGTCCTGATCTCAAATAATTCGCGAAACGCAATTCGGAGTCCCGAACTATTTTTTTTTTTTTTTAAAGAGTAGATTTAGAATAGTGAATGCTAAAGTTAGAGGGTCAAATAAATATATGATAAATAATAATAATAATAAACAATGTAAACATAGTTAGGCTATTAAGTTCCCCTTGCTCCACAAAAAATCATTTAAATTGAACAGTATTTAGAAAATATAATTAAAAGATATAAATTCACAAGCCAAAAGAATGATCAGTTTAGGCTAGAACGAAACTGAAACTAAAGTTGGGTCTCTCATTCCGACACAAAATCAAATTTTTCTGTAAATATTATTTACGTACTTCACTCGCTTCCAATATCCACATAAAAGAAAATGTTTTACATCAGGGCAGTAAAGTGATAACGCTTAACGGTACAGATTTTACTACATAAACACTGAGCAGTGTGTGTTTGTGTTTAAAGTTACTGTTTTTTATTATGATAATGAACAGACAAAGGTGATAAAAATAAATAGATATATATTAAATAGTTTTTTTTTTTCGTTGTTGTTATGGCCTATATCTGACGTTTTGTGTTTTGTTGTTACCTTTTTGTCAGTTGTCCTATTTTAAGGGTAATTATTAATAGGCTAATAATAGGCCTTTAATTAAATTTTTACGATTAATTTATTCTTGAAATTAAATGTAAGGCTTTAGAATTAAGATGGACATTTTAACGACGTCTGCCAATGACATCTTTTTTATGTCTTTTCAATGAGTTATTGCTGGGTGGGAGTGATTCGCGAAACGTGCTTCGGAGTCCCGATCTGAATCAAATGTTTTGCAAACTCACTCCAAATTCCTGATCTCAAATAATTCGCGAAACGCGATTCGGAGTCCCGATCTGGGGTGCGTTTCCTGAAAGCATCCTTAGCCAACTATAGTTGCAAGTTCCCTAGTTACCAACATAGTTCAGCAATTCGCTGTTTCCCGAAACCATAGTTCAAACGAACATTCGCAATTTGCATCGCAAACTTGTGTCGTTGATATGACAGCTCTCCCCCTGTGGTTAGAGGCATAGTTCTTCGTTAGTTTGCCTTGTTGACGTCATTGATTGCACCGCACCTGGGCTGTGTTCTATTCAGAGTTATCGACCCTGTGCCCTATTCTTTTAGAAGATTTCACCATCCACTTTGAGTGATTTAAAAGACTTTTAAGTTTATCACATAAATTGCATTTTTATTATTATTACAAATTCAGTTTGAAACTATATAGCAGCGTGGCCCTCGCAATTATTCTCCCCTTCGAAGTGCCCTCTGAAAGCATTAATCTTGCCGATTAGAACGCAGCCATTGTTTCGTTTGTGCGAAGAAACGGTGAGTTTGTCAAGTGAGTTATCTTTGTTTAATTTGAATTTAAAAACATTCCAAAATACATATGTCTCATATAACAATATTGGTAAAACAGTGTTATAGAGGTTTTCACTTATATAAAATGTTAACACTCAAATTACTGTATTTTTATAGTAAATTAATTTTTAATTTTAAATGAATGTACCTAAATAAAGAAACAAAAAATGTATAAATAAGTGAGTGATTTTGTTGTTTTTACTGAATAAAAATATAGAAAACTCTCTACAAATGTGTTAGTGTGTGAATACATATAGAGAGAGAGAGAGAGAGAGAGAGAGAGAGAGAGAGACGGTATACATTGTACACACAAAAATTCTACAGATTTTACTACATAAACACTGAGCAGTGTGTGTTTGTGTTTAAAGTTACTGTTTTTTATTATGATAATGAACAGCCAAAGGTGATAAAAATAAATAGATATATATTAAATAGATATATTTTTTTCCATTGTTGTTGCTATGGCCTATATCTGACGTATTATTAAATGTGTTTTGTTGTTACTTTTTTGTCAGTTGTCCTATTTTGAGAGTAATTATTAATAGGCTAATAATAGGCATTTAATTAAATTTTTACTTAGCCTAATAATTAATTTATTCTTGAAATTAAATGTAAGGCTTTAGAATTAAGATGGACATTTTAATGACGTCTGCCAATGACATATTTTTGATGTCTTTTCAACTAGTTATTGCTGGGTGGGAGTGATTCGCAAAACTTGCTTCGGAGTCCCGATCTGAATCAAATATTTCGCAAACTCACTCCGAAGTCCTGATCTCAAATAATTCGCGAAACGTGATTCGGAGTCCCGATCTGTTTTTTTTTTTTTTTTTATATAAGTAGATTTAGAATAGTGAATGCTAAAGTTAGAGGGTCAAATAAATATATGATAAATAATAATAATAATAAACAATGTAAACATAGTTAGGCTATTTAAGTTCCCCTTGCTCCACAACAAATCATTTAAATTTAACAGTATTTAGAAAATATAATTAAAAGATATAAATTCACAAGCCAAAAGAATGATCATTTTAGGCTAGAACGAAACTGAAACTAAAGTTGGGTCTCTCATTCGACACAAAATCAATTTTTTCTGTAAATATTATTTACGTACTTCACTCGCTTCCAATATCCACATAAAAGAAAATGTTTTACCTCAGGGCAGTAAGGTGATAACGCTTAACGGTACAGATTTTACTACATAAACACTGAGCAGTGTGTGTTTGTGTTTAAAGTTACTGTTTTTTATTATGATAATGAACAGACAAAGGTGATAAATATATATATATATATATATATATATATATATATATATATATATATATATATATATATATATATATATATATTCGTTGTTGTTGTTGTTATGGCCTATATCTGACATATTATTAAATGTGTTTTGTTGTTACTTTTTTGTCAGTTGTCCTATTTTTAGAGTAATTATTAATAGGCTGATAATAGGCATATAATTAAACTTTTACGTAGCCTAATAATTAATTTATTCTTGAAATAAAATTTAAGGCTTTAGAATTAAGATGGACATTTTAACGACGTCTGCCAATGACCTCTTTTTGATGTCTTTTCAACAAGTTATTGCTGGGTGGGAGTGATTCGCGAAATTTGCTTCGGAGTCCCAATCTGAATCAAATGTTTTGCAAACTCACTCAAAATTCCTGATCCCGAATAATTCGCGAAACGCGATTCGGAGTCCCGATCTATCAAATATTTTGAAAACTCACTCCGAAGTCCTGATCTCAAATAATTCGCGAAACGCAATTCGGAGTCCCGAACTATTTTTTTTTTTTTTTTAAAGAGTAGATTTAGAATAGTGAATGCTAAAGTTAGAGGGTCAAATAAATATATGATAAATAATAATAATAATAAACAATGTAAACATAGTTAGGCTATTTAAGTTCCCCTTGCTCCACAAAAAATCATTTAAATTGAACAGTATTTAGAAAATATAATTAAAAGATATAAATTCACAAGCCAAAAGAATGATCAGTTTAGGCTAGAACGAAACTGAAACTAAAGTTGGGTCTCTCATTCCGACACAAAATCAAATTTTTCTGTAAATATTATTTACGTACTTCACTCGCTTCCAATATCCACATAAAAGAAAATGTTTTACATCAGGGCAGTAAAGTGATAACGCTTAACGGTACAGATTTTACTACATAAACACTGAGCAGTGTGTGTTTGTGTTTAAAGTTACTGTTTTTTATTATGATAATGAACAGACAAAGGTGATAAAAATAAATAGATATATATTAAATAGTTTTTTTTTTTTCGTTGTTGTTATGGCCTATATCTGACGTTTTGTGTTTTGTTGTTACCTTTTTGTCAGTTGTCCTATTTTAAGGGTAATTATTAATAGGCTAATAATAGGCCTTTAATTAAATTTTTACGATTAATTTATTCTTGAAATTAAATGTAAGGCTTTAGAATTAAGATGGACATTTTAACGACGTCTGCCAATGACATCTTTTTTATGTCTTTTCAATGAGTTATTGCTGGGTGGGAGTGATTCGCGAAACGTGCTTCGGAGTCCCGATCTGAATCAAATGTTTTGCAAACTCACTCCAAATTCCTGATCTCAAATAATTCGCGAAACGCGATTCGGAGTCCCGATCTGGGGTGCGTTTCCTGAAAGCATCCTTAGCCAACTATAGTTGCAAGTTCCCTAGTTACCAACATAGTTCAGCAATTCGCTGTTTCCCGAAACCATAGTTCAAACGAACATTCGCAATTTGCATCGCAAACTTGTGTCGTTGATATGACAGCTCTCCCCCTGTGGTTAGAGGCATAGTTCTTCGTTAGTTTGCCTTGTTGACGTCATTGATTGCACCGCACCTGGGCTGTGTTCTATTCAGAGTTATCGACCCTGTGCCCTATTCTTTTAGAAGATTTCACCATCCACTTTGAGTGATTTAAAAGACTTTTAAGTTTATCACATAAATTGCATTTTTATTATTATTACAAATTCAGTTTGAAACTATATAGCAGCGTGGCCCTCGCAATTATTCTCCCCTTCGAAGTGCCCTCTGAAAGCATTAATCTTGCCGATTAGAACGCAGCCATTGTTTCGTTTGTGCGAAGAAACGGTGAGTTTGTCAAGTGAGTTATCTTTGTTTAATTTGAATTTAAAAACATTCCAAAATACATATGTCTCATATAACAATATTGGTAAAACAGTGTTATAGAGGTTTTCACTTATATAAAATGTTAACACTCAAATTACTGTATTTTTATAGTAAATTAATTTTTAATTTTAAATGAATGTACCTAAATAAAGAAACAAAAAATGTATAAATAAGTGAGTGATTTTGTTGTTTTTACTGAATAAAAATATAGAAAACTCTCTACAAATGTGTTAGTGTGTGAATACATATAGAGAGAGAGAGAGAGAGAGAGAGAGAGAGAGAGAGAGACGGTATACATTGTACACACAAAAATTCTACAGATTTTACTACATAAACACTGAGCAGTGTGTGTTTGTGTTTAAAGTTACTGTTTTTTATTATGATAATGAACAGCCAAAGGTGATAAAAATAAATAGATATATATTAAATAGATATATTTTTTTCCATTGTTGTTGCTATGGCCTATATCTGACGTATTATTAAATGTGTTTTGTTGTTACTTTTTTGTCAGTTGTCCTATTTTGAGAGTAATTATTAATAGGCTAATAATAGGCATTTAATTAAATTTTTACTTAGCCTAATAATTAATTTATTCTTGAAATTAAATGTAAGGCTTTAGAATTAAGATGGACATTTTAATGACGTCTGCCAATGACATATTTTTGATGTCTTTTCAACTAGTTATTGCTGGGTGGGAGTGATTCGCAAAACTTGCTTCGGAGTCCCGATCTGAATCAAATATTTCGCAAACTCACTCCGAAGTCCTGATCTCAAATAATTCGCGAAACGTGATTCGGAGTCCCGATCTGTTTTTTTTTTTTTTTTTTATATAAGTAGATTTAGAATAGTGAATGCTAAAGTTAGAGGGTCAAATAAATATATGATAAATAATAATAATAATAAACAATGTAAACATAGTTAGGCTATTTAAGTTCCCCTTGCTCCACAACAAATCATTTAAATTTAACAGTATTTAGAAAATATAATTAAAAGATATAAATTCACAAGCCAAAAGAATGATCATTTTAGGCTAGAACGAAACTGAAACTAAAGTTGGGTCTCTCATTCGACACAAAATCAATTTTTTCTGTAAATATTATTTACGTACTTCACTCGCTTCCAATATCCACATAAAAGAAAATGTTTTACATCAGGGCAGTAAAGTGATAACGCTTAACGGTACAGATTTTACTACATAAACACTGAGCAGTGTGTGTTTGTGTTTAAAGTTACTGTTTTTTATTATGATAATGAACAGACAAAGGTGATAAAAATAAATAGATATATATTCAATAGATATATATTTTTTCCCGTTGTTGTTGTTATGGCCTATATCTGACGTATTATTAAATGTTTTTTGTTGTTACTTTTTTGTCAGTTGTCCTATTTTGAGAGTAATTATTAATAGGCTAATAATAGGCCTATAATTAAATTTTTACGTAGCCTAATAATTAATTTATTCTTGAAATTAAATGTAAGGCTTTAGAATTAAGATGGACATTTTAACGACGTCTGCCAATGACGTCTTTTTGATGTCTTTTCAACAAGTTATTGCTGGGTGGGAGTGATTCACGAAACTTGCTTCGGAGTCCTGATCTGAATCAGTAGCGGTTTTAGGCACGGGCGAACCGGGCAGCCGCCCGGGGCGTCATTTTTTCGGGACACATTGGGGGCGGCAGCACGAGTAGATAAACAAAAAATCCTCTGTGTCGCGAAGCGGTTTTTCGTCATTTATATCATTTCACTGTGTGTGGAATTGGCAAATTGGCGCTCCCTGCAGCTGCTGGCGCCCCTGCTTGCTGAAAATATCCACTGAAGCTGTGTGTTGTGAGAGAAGTGTAAGGGAGTGGGGCGAGAGGCGCGTGCGACATTTCACCTCTGGGTCTCTCTCAAATGGAACGGGCAGGGCGGGGGTGGACGGGGACGGGGGATCCACACTAGTAATATAATTAATAATAGGCTAAAGTCAGTCACACACCCCGACTTTCTTCCAAATAACGCACATTTCATTCATAATGTTATAATACAGGCCTATATACAGGCCTATAGTTCCTGCAAATGAAACTAGGTAATACAAAACGATTATGCGGTCATCAAGGTGAATTGGTTTAGTCCTGACTTCTGGTCCTGAGTGACAGTTGGGGGGATGGGAAATCTGTTGATTGTCGAGTGCCAAATAAACAGAGATGGAGAAGAAAAGGTCAAAGCCAGGTGCCCAATTTCGGAAAAGAAGAAGAGGAGAAACGAGCAAAAGATAAAGGTATGCAACTATTGTCTCTGTATGATTACAGTATCCATTTCATGAATGAAGGGCTAATGTTAATTGATGGTGGGTATAACGTAACTCTTTGTTAGCATTTTTGCTATGATGCTTTAAAAGTGTGTCATGCGTATAATTTGAGGCAGTAACCTAATGGTACCTCCATGAAAAGTTAGATTGATATACAAATTTTGGCTGAAAAATATCCTGAAACCCAAAAAGTTTTTGTTTTTGCCTATACATATAATTTAAAGTCATTTTATTTTTTAAACAACTGAGTCCCAGTGACCATAGCATAACGTGAATAAAATATAATTTTTCAATGTATTTGTTTTACTATTTGTTTCTATGCTCTAAAAAATGTGATGACATGGGGGGAAAAATGAAATAAATAAATGTTGTTTTTTTTCGGGTCTAGGAGGATATAGCGTGTAATGACAGACATTTAGTGTGTAAGAGCATGTTTATGTAACCCTTCTATTATGTTTTGAGTCAATTTGACCCTAGGCTGTTTTAGCTTTATAAAACATTATCCTATGGTCTTTTGATTTCAAATGCAGTTAAATTGCAATTTCAGGGGCACTTCTAAAATATTTTGGAGCATCCTCTGCCACTGGTCAGGATGAGCCAACCACCTCCTCCGCTACAAATATGTCTCCACAAATATCTGATATTGAGGATGAAGACCTCTTTGCCTCTACTTCTACCCAGCATGAGCTTTCAGGTGTGCATATCGTGTGTGTGTATGTGTGTGTGTGTGTGGGGGCTACAAGACAACTGCAATTTAATGTAATTTTAATATTTCTGATAATTTATGAGTAGGACTGTGTTTTTTCACTGCTATGTGTTTTGAGTAATATGCCAATATGCTGTCTGATAGAAATGCCTGGAGCTGAACCCCCACTGAGCCCCACTGGCCCTCACATCTGACTGACAGGATTCGGACTGAGCTGGTTCACAGAGGACCAAGTAAAGTGCCACCTGGCTTTGTTTTCCGTAGGAATGAGAGTAATGTGAGAAGTTGCCACCACTAATATTTTAAGAAGACATTAGTAAGTGGTGAAAAGATGGCAAGAAGTTGGCTGATTTCTTCAATTAAGAACAACAGCCTCTTTTGCTTCTGCTGTAAATAGTTTTCCAAGAGGAACATCAATTTAACAAGTGCAGGAATGGCAAATTGGAAACATGCATGCAATGATATCACATCATATGAAAACAGTTGTTATAATAAAATATTGCTGTTTGTGCAGAACTTTGTTTGCTATTTTTTGTGTGTGTGTGTGTGTGGGGGGGGGGGGGGGGGGGCGCTCGAAAGGGGTCTCGCCCAGGGTGTATTTCAATGTAGAACCGCCACTGATCTGAATCAAATGTTTTGCAAACTCACTCCAAATTCCTGATCCCCAATAATTCGCGAAATGCG
This sequence comes from allo-octoploid hybrid of Carassius auratus x Cyprinus carpio, assembly GCA_024542945.1. Lineage (NCBI taxonomy): Eukaryota > Metazoa > Chordata > Actinopteri > Cypriniformes > allo-octoploid hybrid of Carassius auratus x Cyprinus carpio. Next base: position 816,751 of record CM045061.1, on the reverse strand, counting down.
CTTCGGAGTCCCGATCTGAATCAAATATTTTGCAAACTCACTCAGAAGTGATCTCAAATGATTCGCGAATTGCGCTTATACACAAAATCAAAATTTTCTGTAAATATTATTTCCGTACTTCACTCGCTTCCAATATCCACATAAAAGAAAATGTTTTACATCAGGGCAGTAAGGTGATAACGCTTAACGGTACAGATTTTACTACATAAACACTGAGCAGTGTTTGTTTGTGTTTAAAGTTACTGTTTTTTATTATGATAATGAACAGACAAAGCTTAACTGCACGCACATGCGGCGCCAGAGCAATCACTTGAACTTTTTTCCTTCTAACAGCAGAAGTACTACTCATAATACTTTGGCTAAATGGTTAAATAAATGTTCAATAATATCTTTAAAATATATTTGAATTTTGACACAAAAAACATTTTGTTACAACTAATCCCGCATTAGTTTGTGTCGGCACACCCCATGGCAAATTTGAACCAAAAGATTCAAATAAGAGGTTGAAATGAGATCAGATCCAAATTAATTGATCTCTAACATACCATTCCTATTTTTAGAACATTTTTTGTAACAAAATATCTGAAAAGATAGGTGTTTTTGTTTGTAATTACAGAAGCAGTCAAAAAGTGGGGCAGCAAGGCCACCGATCACGTCATTTACAGTGCCGTGGGAAACCACCTTAAAAATGCCCGTGGGGTGCGTTTCCCAAAAGCATCGTTAGCCAACTATGGTTGCAAGTTCCGTCGTTACCAACGTAGTTCAAAGATTCGGTGTTTCCCGAAATTATAGTTCAAACGAACATTCGCAAACTGCATCGCAAACTTGTGTCGTTGGAACGACAGCTCTCCACCTGTGGTTAGAGGCATAGTTCGTTATTGCTGATGTGAGGAAGCAGTAAGGAATCCGCTGTATAGTGATAACTAAAGCGACAGTGAAATGGAAGCGCTTCTCCTTATCCGGGTGGATGAAGAAATTCGTCGTCATCTGAGAGGAACTTTTAGTGATGCAGTAACATATGATAAAATAACTGTTAACTGTCTCCGAGAGCAATGCATTCACAGGACAAAGTCAGGTCATCAATAAACTGAAAATATTGCGTCTTAATATCTAAAAATAATAATAATAATTAATAAAAAACTACCATCACAAACGAAGTAGTAGTGGAAGTATTTCTTGTTCCTGTTATGACTTTTGTCAATCTATTTGGGGATCCTGCTACTCCACAAATCCTGTAGCTCTAAACCAGTGGATCTCAACCCAAGGCACGTCATGAAATCACACGCTGCCCACCATGCCGAACAAAATTAATAACTAAGTTTTACAACTTATTTTAGTTTTTACATAGGAAAAAACACATAGGGTACAAACGAAAAGTCGGAGCAGTGGAGAAGAGAAGAGTGCTGGACATTCGTCATCAACTTTCGGTTTACCCCGCAACTCACTTTAGGATGTTCAGCCCGTCTTTTTTCCCAATTCTCCCAAAACAGCTTATACTACTGTTTCAGCTATTAAAATAGTTCTGTTTTGTATGTTTGGAGCAGTTTTTGATCGTTAAACAGGACTATAAGTTTTGATTTTTAAAGCGGCAAGCACAGAGAGAGTTTGCATAGCCTATGTTTAATCAGTTTAGCCTTCTCAAATCATCATGAATTGTCTAAAATAAAATCTAACGATATAAAACAGTTCAAGCATGTAACGATGTTTTAACATTAAACCCAGATACATGTGCGCTATATCGAATATTTTGTGCGGAGAGTGCAAGATAAAGCACGCTTTTACATATAGGTCCCAGCGCGATAATAATATAAAATAAAGAAATATAAAATAAAGAAAATAAACATGCTTTCTGCCATCTCGTCTTGAACAGGAGCGCTTACAAAAATAAAGCGAAACTCAACGAATACATGACTCACAGACATGATAAATATAGAAAGCTTTAAATTACTAAATAATAAAAACAAGCAACAAAAAATCTCAATACAATCATAATCCGTATAGAAGGTGCGTCTAATGAGGAGATGAGTCAAGCAACTTCATCCTTGGCACACAGACTCAGAAAACACTAGTTTATTAGTAAATAATTCAAATATATTTTTACTATTTCCCTCTGTCATATTCATGGTAATTACATTTTCCGGTGCTTTGGGACATCTTTTGAACTCAATTTGAACGCAGAACTGTTTATCTGCGCTGATAGACTATTTGATATGAATTTAGATCAATAAGCTACATTTGTGAACGCACCTTTTCTGCAATGTCGCGCGTCTTACAGACTGCAATTTACAATCGCAACTGCATTGTGCTATTAATCCTTCCAAGCCGATTTTCAATAAATTGGTCAGCTCCCGACAGCATCGGGTGTTTTATTAATGGTGAGTATAATTATTCAAACCAGTCGTCTATTACGATGTCTCCATAACAAAAGCAGAATACTAAAGTTTGAAACAAAAAGGAAACCATCAACAGAAATACTGAACACGTATTACCCTCCATGTTTAAAAATACAGGCGCAGCTGTTTAGAGGTGACGTCACAGAATTTACCGTCCGGGCTTCACCTGGGGCGGGGTTGCACGTGCAGCCCCACCCCACACCTACTCTGATTGGTTCAATCGTCTTTCATAGACATACTTATAGGAAATGTGTGCCTAGTTGGTGTAGGACCGAGAATGCTGTTTAAAAGCTAAAAACGCTGTAAAGTTTTACAAAGCCTTTACTATAATGAAGTTTTTTATTGTTAACTTGACTCACTGTGTCTGATTTATTGAATCAAGAGATGTTGCTGCAAGTTTACTCTTCTTGACCAGATTAATTCACAGATTAATAATTGGGACATTCTAAAAGCACGATTAACGTGAAAGTACGTGGCTTTATGCATTAAAACAGTGTTTTAAAAAAACTAAACTCAGTAAACAAATTATTAATAAAACATTCTATTCACAGACAAGTAGATATGAGCACAGAATAAGAACACAACACGTTTAATTTCCACCCATAATCTGCTTGTCTGTAAATAAAATGTGTTATTAAAAAAGTTTGGTCTTTTTAAAACACGTTTTAATGCATTAGGCACGTTACGCGTTTTGTTTTTAGTCTAATGGTTTTCTACGGGAGGAAAATGCTAAACACGTAATTAAACACATTGCATTCTTATTCTGGACTCATCTGCCTGTCAATGATTAGAATGCTTTATTATTAATTTGTTTACTGAGTTTGGTCTTTTAAAAACACTGTTTTAATGCATTAAGCCACATTAACGTATATGTCCCGAATCATTTCAGCTGATTGAAAAGAATCGGCTCAATGGTCACAAAATGGTTATCGGAGAAGATACCAATTTAATATAAATAGATGATACTTTATAAAGTTTATCTCAATATTTGACAGTGGCTGTGAGACTGCACTAAAATATAAGAGCACAATTATCATGAAATTGTGTTCGTTACTATAGTAATGGTTTACAGGTATGTCCTTTCAGAATCATCACTGGCTGATAGAAACTAGGCTATGAAATGATAAGTAAGTTTATATATATATATATATATATATATATATATATATATATATATATATATATATATATATATATTTGAATTAGAACACAAAGGCACACTGTAAACATCAACTTTTGGTCTCTGCCATTTTTCGGCAAGCGAATGAACGCTAGCGCCTTCACTGGAAAATAAATTGAGATCTGGGATTCGGAGCGAGTTCGCAAAACAACTGATTCAGGGCCGGGTTTCCCGATAACGATGTATCTTAGCTCTTAAGAGCGTTTTCTACGTGCAAACTTACGAACGCTCGCAGCAATTCCACGAGCGTTTCCCAAAAATGCACTTAACATGAACGCGCGAGAACGCGCTCTACGTGCTACTTACGAGTCGCTGTCCATTCGCGAAGTGCTAAAATGTAACCTTATATGGAGTCGTATTCTGAACGTTTAACCTAATAATTGTCATCTGTTTTGGATTACCAATCAATACAATCAAGTCTATATAAAGCACATACATACAGACGGAGACACTGACAAAATAGCTGAAAAAAACAAAAACAAGAAAAGATACCTTTCAAAAGGATGAAATTAATGTCCTCTTAGAGGAGATAGAGATTTGTGTTTTTTTTATCTTGTTTTCCACTTTTTATTTATTTCATTTATAAATTCATGTAAACAAAAAACGAGTACAATAAAGTGTTCAACAAAGTACAATCAAAATATTATTATATTACTCGCGTTGCAGTGTGTTAAATCTAGATAAAAGTGTAATCTGCCGGTTGTCCTGCAGGTGTCCTCATAAATCTGTCTTCTTACGATGCACTTGGGGATGTACGATTACTCCAGAGCACTCGTAGATCTACGAAGATTTTCAAGTGCTACTTAAGCTACGATGCTTTTGGGAAACAGACCGTAATATTAAGATCAATCGTACGATCGTTTTTACGATCAACTTAGGCTTACGATGCTTTTGGGAAACGCAGCAGGGCCCTGAATCAGTTGTTTTGCGAACTCGCTCCGAATCCCAGATCTCAATTTATTTTCCAGTGAAGGCGCTAGCGTTCATTCGCTTGCCGAAAAATGGCAGAGACCAAAAGTTGATGTTTACAGTGTGCCTTTGTGTTCTAATTCAAATATATATATATATATATATATATATATATATATATATATATATATATATATATATATATAAAAAAATCTTCGTAGATCTATGAGTGCTCTGGAGTAATCGTACATCCCCAAGTGCATCGTAAGAAGACAGATTTATGAGGACACCTGCAGGACAACCGGCAGATTACACTTTTATCTAGATTTAACACACTGCAACGCCAGTAATATAATAATATTTTGATTGTACTTTATTGTACACTTTATTGTACTCGTTTATTGTTTACATGAATTTATAAATGAAATAAATAAAAAGGGGAAAACAAGATGAAAAAAAACACATCTTTGTTTTTCTCTATCTCCTCTAAGAGGACATTAATTTCATCCTTTTGAAAGGTATCTTTTTTTTTTTTTTTTTTTTTTCAGCCATTTTGTCAGTGTCTCCGCCTGTATGTAGGTGCTTTATATAGACTTGATTGTATTGATTGGTAATCCAAAACAGATGACAATTATTAGGTTAAACGTTCAGAATACAATTCCATATAAGGTTACATTTTAGCACTTTGCGAATGGACAGCGACTCCTAAGTAGCACGTAGAGCGCGTTCTCGCGCGTTCATGTTAAGTGCATTTTTGGGAAACGCTCGTGGAATTGCTGCGAGCGTTCGTAAGTTTGCACGTAGAAAACGCTCTTAAGAGCTAAGATACATCGTTATTGGGAAACCCGGCCCAGATCGGGACTCCGAAGCGCGTTTCGCGAGTCATTTGAGACACTTAAAAACACTTAATTACCATTGTTTATTTCTATAGCAAATGTCATACACTTGCAATGAAGCTAAAAATATAAACAACTACATCATGTTGATATCCTATATTTTTTAGTGCTGTCAATCGATTAAAAAAAATTAACTAATTAATCGCACAATTTTTTTAAAATTAATCGCGATTAATCGCGATTAATCGCAATTAAAAGACTGAAACTTTTTGGATATGTAAATGTAAAATGTAAATAATCAATGTAAACTCAAGACAAATAAACTATTTAAATTCAAAATATGATTGTTTATTGGAATTTTTGTTTAACTTGTAACACAGATTTTCTCATGTAAACAACATACCTGCAATAAACCATCAATATCCTCCAAATTAACTGTTGGCTTGAAAGCCATATTTATAACAGAAATAAAAACACAGGCATTTAAGTACCATTTGAATTTCAAAACAATCAATGCCAATAAAAAACAAAAATGATTTCCATGTTGAATTCTAAGTGGACTGCAAAAAAATTCCAAAGTATAGTCATTGCCAGTGCTTTAAGTGGGCCGGTACGCACCAGTACTCAGTACCGCCACTTCCAAATATAGCTCTTGAGCGTACCGCCACCTCTCCGTGCGCCCAGAACGTGCTTGTAGCGTACCGGTACGCTCATTTGGACATATGTTTTAATAGAGGTTTTAATCTTTTACCTGCACTGCCGATTTTCAGAGCGCCCTTCACAATGCAAGCTTCCTAATTCATCCCACCCAGAGCAGAAACTACATTACCCATTCACCCTTAAGTTATACAAGTGAATAGCGCATGTGTCGCTTTTCCCACTGTTAAGTGTCAACAACTCAACGTGGCCGGAGAAGGTGTGTGAAACTCGTTGTGAGTTATACTAAAGCAAAATCTTGAGTAATTATTGTCTGATAAACATTAAAAACTGTCTGCGGAGGTTGAGTCGTCCTGCAGCCCCCGCTGGCTGCTCATTGGCTGCAGCATCTTTTTTCTAAGTTCTAAAAAAATACCGTAGACGGCAAGGCACAAATTTAGATATTCATTTATCTAATTAATCTATAGCCTATGCACAAAGACAATATGATCTTTTTGTCCCCTTTTTGAGAGAGCGCAAGTTGCTGCAGCTGAGGAGGACAGTGATGCACGCGTACAGGAGTGATTGACAGTTCGCGGCACTGTGTACAAAAAATACTCCGCTACACAATTATTTCGTTATTTTAATTTAAGCTTATTAACGTTAGCGTTACAGAAATGTCTGATTTACGCACTGTTACAGTCATTGTTTTTTGTTTTTTTTAAAACAATGACATTTGAGTTCATGATTTTAATGTTGCTGTTTCTTGTGGCAGACTAAAGAGTAGCCTAATCCGGCAGAGTTTTATACTGAAACTTTCCGTCTAAAAGTCCTTCCTTGGTCTTATCCATATTTCTTTGCACGTTGAACACACATAGGCCACAACTGGAAATAAAAAAAAGCTGCAACCGCGTTAATTGCGTTATTTTTTTTTAACGCGTTAAATATTTCAAATTAATCGAATGCGTTAACGCGCTAATTTTGACAGCACTAATATTTTTACAATAAAACTACGACAAACATGTCTTCTAATATCCTCAGTTGTTGCGTATACGAGCTGCAACGAACACATCTGTACATTATTTTCCTTGAAGCCATTGTGGAGGTTCACTTTAATACCGCGTGCTTTATATACACGTTGCTGCTGATTGGACTGCAGTTCTGACACACCCACCAAACAAGAGAAAACGCATCTCAAACCCCGTTGCACGCCGTTTCCAGGAAACATGATGTTCAACACGGAAACCGTAGCAAAACGTTGCGCACCGTTTTGAACTTGAACATGCCCCTGATCTTTCAAGCGGATTTGCAAAACATTTGATTCTATCATGTCATTTAAATAAAGAGAAAAGAGGTTTAGAGACAGATTTTTGTTAATAGTCTGTTAGTAATCCCACAGTTCATAGTATCAGTAACAGTATAATTTAGTAAGGGAAAATTAAAACAAAATAGGATGAGTTTCAATTTTTATTTTATTTTTGTAGCAATGGTCATCTTAACCTCTGTGCAGTGTTCAGGGTATTTCAGGACCCCAAATTAAATTCTAATTCTAATTCTGCATCATACAAGTGTTTATTTGAGTTGAATATGTCGATAATCATGTAAGTAAACGAAGCCAAAATTTGATAAGTTTACATTTACATTTATTCATTCAGCAGATGCATTTATCCAAAGCGACTTACAAATGAGGATAAAAAACAACACAACAAAAAGAGCAACAAAAAGTTTATAATCAAGAATAAACAAGATGCAAGCAAAATGAAGGCAGATATTGTCTGATGTGTTAAGAAATATTATAAAATAAAAATGCTAAAAATTTTGCCAAAATATTTGACTCAAAAAGTCCAGATGATTCAAGCTGTTGGTAACAGCAGCAGCAGAAATTATTAACCGTAAATTAAAACATTTAAAACTCTGATTCCTCGATTTAAAAAAAAAAAAAATGTAGCAAAACATTAGATTCAGATGATATGTAGAACTCTCTGTGATTATCAGTGTCAGACTGTGTGTGTTGTTTTGTCCGGGGCTCGTGGGACAGGCGTACTACTCTGACTGTGACGTCATCATCCTGGGGAGGGACTTTTAGAGGATTCAGATCATCCCAGGAGCCAAACACGGGAACATCCAGGTGGACACACACACACACACACACACACACACACACGCAAACACACACACACACACACACACAACTGAGCTTCTGTTGCAGCTACTTTCCTGATGTTTTTATAAAACAACAGGAGGAGAAACACATGGAGAATAGAAGAACTAGAGAAGAGAAAACACCTTATAATATATATTTTAACCCACACATGTATGTACATTAAGAATGTCTGCATCAAAAGAAATGGACAAAAGTGATTTTATGTCCATGAAAAGTACATTAAATGTAAGGTTTGATGTTCTACAAGTGTCAACATTTGGTTTAAATAATGTTACATTGTTATTGTGTTACACAATATTCATGTCAAAGGTCATGCTTATTCTGACGTGTATTATTTGAGTGAGTCTCTTAAATCAGGGGGAGATGTATGATATTTATTATTTGATCAGAAAAACAAAATTGCAATTAAGTTAAACAGAAACATTTTTGGGGAAAACAACAACAGTTTACAGCAGTATTGCATTTATTATTTTTAATGCTTAAACCCGTTTTCATCTTTGACCCACATACATTATATAAAATAATATATATAAATGTATAATAAAAAAAGCGTAAAAAAATGGGTAAAAATGTTAATATATATATATTTTTAAAGTAATAAAATGAAAATAAAATGAATCGAATTTTATTAATATAAAATATATAAAAATATTGAATAAATAAAATAAACAGTGTAAAAGATATTAAGTATAAAAGTACTCCTCTCCTCTGGTGACGCCTGCTGGTCAAAACTGCGCAACTGCAACAATCCCAGCTTTGATAAACCCTTCGATAATGAGAATGATTTACTGGAAAGATGTAATATTTTAAACGCAATAAACAAAACATCAGATACAATTCAACACAGAGTGCATGTATGAATTGCTTTTATGGAGGGATTTCTTTGTTTTAATTACAGAAGTCGCATTGATAATTTCTATGAAAGAATAAAACTGAAAATGAAAAATGATTAAAAATAGGAACCATTTTTTTCTTTTTCTGTTTTTTATATCCGATCAGTCAGAAGATATCTTGATTTAAATATGCAATACTGAAATCAAATTGTTATGCAGATAATCCACTTTGAAATTAAAAATAAAATCATCGGGTTTATTGATGAAGATGATGTAACAAACATTTGACCCTCTAACTTTAACACTCACTATTCTAATTCTATTCTTTAAAAAATCTAACTACCTTTCTAATCTTTTTGTATTCTATTTTCTTTTCATTTATTATGCAATTCTATATGTATGTGTGTGTGTATGTGTAAAGACCTCTAACTAGCTTGCTCTATTCTTTTATTTTTTTATTCTATCTGTTTTCTTTTTATTTATTATATTAGTTAAAATCCCATGCTACATGTACTGTGTTAACCTATCTGAGACTTGTTATAGCACTTATATATCATTGCTCTTTTTGTTGTTTTTGATTGCTTCCACTGTCTTCATCTGTAAGTCGCTTTGGATAAAAGCGTCTGCTAAATGAATAAATGTAAATGTCTCTTTTACTAAATAATAATAGTTATTTCAATCAAGAGTTGATTCATTGTATTATTGAGATACTGAAAAAGTTTTTCTTCATATTTTGAAATAATTATATATTTATATTTTAATCAGTTAGGGAGTTCAGAGCGAGTTCGCAAATCATTTGAGTTAGTTCGGTGTTCGCGAATCATTTGAGTCAGTTCGGGAGTTCGGAGCTAGTCCGCGAATCATTTGGGTCAGTTCGGGAGTTCCGTGCGGGTTCGCGAATCATTTGAGACAGTTTGGTGTTAGCGAATCATTTGAGTCAGTTCGGGAGTTCAGAGCTAGTTCGCGAATCATTTGAGTCAGTTCGGGAGTTCAGAGCTAGTTCGCGAATCATTTGAGTCAGTTCGGGAGTTCGGAGCGGGTTCGCGAATCATTTGAGTTAATTTGGTTTTCGCGAATCATTTGAGTCAGTTCGGGAGTTCCGTGCGGGTTCGCGAATCATTTGAGACAGTTTGGTGTTAGCGAATCATTTGAGTCAGTTCGGGAGTTCCGTGCGGGTTCGCGAATCATTTGAGACAGTTTGGTGTTAGCGAATCATTTGAGTCAGTTCGGGAGTTCGGAGCGGGTTCGCGAATCATTTGAGTCAGTTCGGGAGTTCCGTGCGGGTTCGCGAATCATTTGAGACAGTTTGGTGTTAGCGAATCATTTGAGTCAGTTCGGGAGTTCGGTGCGGGATCGCGAATCATTAGAATCAGTTTGGAAGTTTGGAGCCATAACAAACATTTAGATATCAAACTTAATATTGATTACGTGTTTCTTTTTCTAAATAATAATAGTTATTTCAATCAAGAGCTGATTCACTGTATTTTTGAGATACTGAAATAGTTTTTCTTCATATTTTGAAATAATTATATATTTATATTTTAAAATAAATAAAATATATTTTTTCCCCTTTATATGTTTGTGAGTGTGTTTAGTTGTTATTACTTTCATTATGGTTTTAGTTTTAAATAAATGAAGTAAAACTAAACGAAAATGAGAAGTCTAGCTGAAATAAATTATTTTATATTTTATTTTGAGTTACAAAAAAAATATTTTTATAGTTAATTTGTTTTATAACTATTATAACCATCAATAATAGTTTTTGTTAATATTTTAAATTAGATTTTATTTTATATATTTAGTTTTATTTTTATTCAGTTAATTTTAGTTGAAGTAATGTTGCTTATTTTTGGACATTTTTAATAATTTTTAATAATTTCTTTATTTCAGTTTTCAAGGCACGTTTATTTCATACACAGTGGATATTCATATTTCTAAAAATGATCATAAAAAACTAATGGAAAAGTTTAAAATTGTAAATACTAGTAAATCAAAAAAATACTAGTGAGTGATTTTTATTGATTTGTAAATGTGAAAAGTGAATTGATCATCTATTATTTCATTTATTTGTTATCAAGTTTCATTGATGCCAACTGTAATATCATACTGAAATATTATTAGATTCATTATATCTCTCAATTCTGACTTTTCCCTCTTGATTCTAATATTAGGCTTAGTTGTGTTTTATTCTGTTTCCAGCCTGGAATAAAAAAGGTAATTATCATTATCATTATTCTTATCAGACCTCATAACTGATGAGAAATGTCCCTTCTGTTATTCAGACTGTGGTTCCTGGTTCACAGATGTCTGAAACACTCGAGCGCAGCAGATCATATTTCCTCAGGTCTCTTTCATTACTGAGACCAGTCTCCTGCTCCTGTCGTATTTCATTCATGCATTACTTGCCATCTCTTTATCATTAACTGTGAAATGCACAAGCAATTTCTGAGTGGATAATGTTTCTGAAACACTTTTCATTCAGGAATATCATGTCAGTTTCCAATTTAGCTTCACAAAAGTCTCATCAAATATCAACGTGTATAATATGATTAATTTACACAGTGCATAAAGTGAATATGAGTTTATTAGGAGTGATATTTAGAACTAATATGATGTAAATGAATGTAAAACTTCAATGTGATCAAATGCCTAGTTATATGCTTTGACAAATAGATTGTGAAACGCAATTTAAAATGTGCATTTAAAATGAATAATTTTATTGTTACTTTTTATTTGTTAAATATTGAATGTAGATATGGAATAAGTAAATATTATAATGTGTTAATGCAAGTCAATTTAAAAAGCTCATTATGTTTATAATCAGTTTTTTTTCTCCATTTTTTATTATTATTTTCATCATATTGTTTGTTCATAGGAAAAGTCTTGCATTAATAACGCAGACTTTTATGTATTTATTTATTTTTAACAGATTGATTCATTAAGTTTATTAGATCTTAAGGTAAATGTTTATTTTAAACACATTTCGTTCACTAACTTTCGAAATGTTTTTTTTTTTTTTTTAATGTAGCTTAAATAAATTGTTTGTAACCACTTACATATACTTCTTTCATTTTTTCTTCAGTGTATTTTGGACTGGTTTAGGGTAGAAGGAAATGTCTGTAAACTTTTTTGCCAGAAAATGATCAGTTTTTCTTCCGAATCGTTTCTTCCGATGTAAAGTTCAGCTCCTGGAGAAGCTTCCTGGTGATGTTTCCTCACTCAGCAGAACTCTACTCAACTCTATTGTCTTCTGTTGAGTCTCAGTTCAGCGTCTCAGCAGGTGTGTGTGTGTGTGTCTGAACCTGATCCCGTGTGCTCTCACATGAATAATTCAGCGCTCGTGGATCTGTGAGCGTCAGAAGCGGAGCGCAGCAGAACCTGAAGGATGTCCAGGAGAAGATGTGTGGAGTTCAAGATCTGCCAAACTATCAGCTGCTCGGCTCCGATCGGCCGCAGGAACAGACCGCCGTCTCCTGCTGCAGGTACAGATCACACACACACACCGAGACACAGAGAGACACACACACACACACATTCACAGAGACACACACACACAGAGACACACTCACAGAGACACACACACATACACACGCACACAGAGACACACACACAGAGACACACTCACAGAGACACACACACATACACACGCACACAGAGACACACACACACACACACACACTCAGAGACACACACAGAGACACACACACACACACTCAGAGACACACACAGAGACACACATATACACACTCAGACACACACACACACAGAGACACACACACAGTGACACACACACACACTCACACACACACACACACACACACACAGAGAGAGAGACACACTCACAGAGACACACACACAGTGACACACACACACACACACACACTCACACACACACACAGACACACACACACACACACACACACACAGACACACACTCACACACACACACACACACAGAGACACACACACACTTCAGAAGATAGAAGATCTGTCTTAATGTTGCTGCTGGTTTCACAATGTTTCATTCAAAAGTATCAATCTCATTATGCTTGTGAAGTGATACACTGTAGCATTCATTTAACCCAAAAACATTAAAGATGGAATTTTTTTGTAATTTTTAGAGACCAGTCAGGAATATCGTTTTCATAACTGAGAATGATCGGGTCAGTGTTAGCTGTCTTGTCTTTATGAATGTTCTCAAAACTTTAAATTAAAAAAATTATTTATACATCCTCCATGCAACTTAGTTTTTTTTCCTGAAATGTTTTAGTTGAATGTTTAGTTATTTCAAAATGTTTGCAAAATGATTAATTAGTATGTTCACTGAATGCTCACATGACCCAGAAAAAACGTTTAAAATATATTTAAAACCTGATAATTAGGCTACTAGAAATAATATTGTCATAAAAAAGTTATGAATAAACGTCCATAGTATTGTCTTTCTGTAATGTGATATATATATTACATACCTTTTTTATGAACGTTCTTCTAACATTCTATAAATGTTAACTATATTTCCAGAATGTTTAGACAACATCCAAAACTAACGTTTCCAAAACATTTGCCAAAGAATAAAATGTAATGTTGCCTAAAAGGTCAAATAACCAAGAAAAATGCTTTTAAACATTTAAAAGCCTGGAAGTTTTGAACGTTTAGAGACCATTCAGAAACAACGCTTTAATAACGTAAAAGTAACGTAAGCTATACGTTCTGGAAATTATTCTGTTGGCTCAGTTTCTCGCTTCTCATACAGTACCTCATGATTAAATGAGGTACTGTATGAATGACTGTATAATGTGACGTCTGAACAATACCGGGCCGATAAGCAAAATTAAATTCAGTATAATATGGATCATAAATACAGGACGACATACAAAAATGTCAATAATACAGGTAATAAACAATTATCAATCATATATATTTGGATGCTGCACATATAACTGATATGTCTGCGCAGCGCTATCTGCAGAGGCCGCGTGTGCGCCGTGACGTCATCGCGTCGCGAGTCTCGTGTGTTTACGTGGAGAAACATGGCGGCGACGGTGACAGCAGGCTCGAGTAAAACACTGAAGAAGTCCCACAGATTTATTGTTTGAGCCGAAGCGGACCACATGTCAGCGCGCCGCGTTTAGCACTTTTCGGACGCTCATCTCTCCGTGTTTTAGCCGCAGGAACCGCGGAGACGATGGAAGACGAGGAGCGACAGAAGAAACTACAGGCCGGCAAAGCGAAGGTGAGATATACCTCATCTTTACCTCCTCTTTACCTCATCTTTACCTGTCTGCTGACGTGTACCTCAGAATACCTCAGTTTGCTGCAGATTAGCTCAGAATTTACCTCCCATCTGAGATTCACTGCTGTCATTAACCCCACTGACATCTGAGACTCACATTGCCTCATGTTTACCTCAATTCTGTCATTTAAGTTACCTCAGAAAATAACTGAAACCTGTGATTTCACTCACATTTACATCATATTTACCTCTATTTTACATCACTGCTTTCATTTACCTCAGAAAACCTCTGACATTTGTGATTTCACTCACATTTGGCTTATATTTACAAACATTTTGATTTAACCTCTTTTTTTTACCTCAGTTGTAATTAACCTCACTGAAATCTGTGATTGATCTGTGATCTTTTTCCCTGATGTTTAGTTTAGAAAATAACTGATATATCAGTCAAACATGAGTTAAATCGCATACATGTCAGTTATTTTCTGATTTAATTTTAGATAAATATGAGGCGGATGTGAGCTAAATCAAATGTTTACCTCTGTTTTATGTCACATTTACATTAGAAAACAAGTGACACCTGTGATTTAACACACATTAACCTTATTTACCTCAATTTTATCTAACATTTTCCTCAGAAAGTAAGTGACACTTGTGATTTAACACGCATTAGCCTCATTTACCTCAATTTTAAATCATATTTACCTCAGAATGTAAGTGGCACCCATGATTTAACACACATTAGCCTCATTTACCTCAATTTTACCTCACATTTACCTCAGAAAGTAAGTGACACCTGTGAATTCACTCACAGTTGCCTTATATTTATCTCACATTTAACTCTATTTTACATCACTAATGTTATTTATATCAAAGAACCGCTTCTGTGTTATCACTCACATTAGACTCATGTTTGCTTTAATATTACACCTCATTTACCTCACAAAATAATTGACTTGATTTAAGTAACTCACATTAGCCTCTTGTTTACCTCAGAAAATAACTCACATTTTGTGATTTTATTTATATTTACCTCTATTTTACCTCACTGCTATAATTTACCTCACTAAAATCTGTGATTTCACTCGCATTATATATGCTATTTACCTTTTTACCTCGCAGTTACCTAAAAATAATTGACATCTGTGATTTAAATCATGTTTGCCTGCCTCATATTACCTCACAGCTGTTGTTTACCTCAGAATATAGTTCATGTGTGAAATTAAACTTGGTTTTTTGTAACATATTCACCATACATCTGAGGTTTACCTTAAATTTACCTTCCTTTCTTCTGACATTTACCTCGATTTCATCTCACCGCTGTCATTTACCTCAGTGTATACCTCGTATTTACCTACCTCACATTTACTTGAGAGAAAAACTCTCTCTTTTTGAGTTTTCGTGTTGTTTGTTTTGAGTGTTTATGCATTGCATGCTCTTTTTGTGCCTCTCTTGTGTGTGTGTGTGTGTGTGTGTATCTCAGTATAGCTGAACTGATATATGGACAGATAAGGCCGTGTCACTGTGAATCTGACTGCTCTTACAGGGTGTTTAGTGCTGATGAATGTAAAGGCTGTCTGAGAACATGTGGATGGGCTTGTGAGACTGGATTTTCTAGCTATTACTACAGCGGATGCCTCACATTTGTGCACATGAACCAATCTCTCTGCAGGTGTCTATAACCTGCTGGAGCATGTCAAGAGCACAGAGACTGACTCGTGATGTTAGTGAAACAATACGATAGCTGTAGTCATGGCTGAAGTATGTTATGAAGCACAACACCCACTGCACCAGCGGTTTTTATCAGTCAGTTTGCATTATATCAGAGACTCTCCACTGGTTTATTTAGGTATCTTATTGGATGTATTGGACTGTAGTTTCTAAAGTGAACAAAACATGTACAATAGCTTTGTGAATGTCAGGAGCCACTGAATAAAGAGGTTTGTAATGGAAAGAGGTGATTCAGAATGATTCATAATGTCTCGTGTAAACATTCAGAGTGAATGTGAACAAAAGCAGAATAACTCGTTTCTTAAAATTGTGCTGCTTTGGAGCAGAAATAAATCACTGGAGGCTGATTGTGTGTTTTGTCCAGTGAAATATAAAAGCCTTTCTCTTTGAGATTGCTTTATTTTGTTGAGTTTTCTGTGATTGCCCAATCATGCAAGCAATCTGTGTTTACTTCAGTTAGCAGTGGAAAACTCTTTAGTTTGACGTTAATTCAGTTGATAGTTAAACATTTGTATTCCTTCATATTGTGTTTGCAACAGCAAGTTTCAGGGATTGCATGAACTGATTAAATGCATGTCTTAAATGCAATGCAAGTGGCTTCGGATAAAAGCATCTGTGATATTTGAGTGTTGCACAGCGCTGTGTCGTTACGTTTGCACAAGACTGATAAAGGGATTTATGCATGAGGCTTTCAACAGGTCTTGATTTCTACACTGTTTCAGCTCAGTGAAAGACTGTGTGGATGACCCATGAACCCTGAGCTGGTGTGTTTGGAGCGTCATGTGTTTGTTTTACTCAGAGCAGCTGTCAGCACACACTGTTTTCATGTCAGTGTTATTAGCGAGCGCTTCAGACGGAGAACAGTCAGTGTCTTCTGCCATTGCAGAACAGAAGATGCAAGATCAGAATCAGTGCAAGACCTTCATTTATGAGTGTGTTGTTGATTGTGACTAAAAGCTCTGGTTAACAAGGTCAGGCCGTCAGTATTCAGACGCGCACACAAACTCTTGGTTAATCTCGATCAACAGTCTGAAGAGATAATTGGCTTGGCAGATAAACACAGATCGTGTCACTCAAGAGATATAGCAAATAAACTAAAGCATGCTGCGTTATTAAATCCCTCTTATACACTCGGTGATGATTGTGTGACCCTGTTCTGATGCTGATTTACTGCTCGACAAACACTTCTGATCATCATCAATGTTGAACACAGTTGTGCTGCGCAATAGTTTAAGTAGAAATGAGTTGTTTGACACTAAAGTAGCAGCAGACCTAGATTTGAGTGAGTGCGATCGCAGTCTTTCCTAACAGGTGTCAGCAGGGGACGCTCACCTCAGAGAGCTGATTACCCAGAGATTAATGCCAGCCTCTGTGTGGAAAAACACATTACGTTTAGTTTCAAGCTGTGCAGCTGCCTCTGTCTCATGTCTTCCTGCTGTTGCTTTCTCAGAGTTTACCTCAGGACTCATAGAGATGGCCGAGTTATCAGCCAGCGTTAGACCTGCTTTGACATTTTTTTTTTGTTTAAAATGATGCAAAACAATAGATTCGTCGGATTCGTGAGATATAAACCCGTAATTGTGAGAGAAAAAAGTCAGAATTTCGAGAAAGATTGAATTGAGAGAAAAAAGTCAGATTTGTGAGAAAGGAGTCAGAATTGCGAGGAAGAAGTCAGATTTGTGAGATATAAACCCGTAATTGCGAGAAAAAAAGTCAGAATTGCGAGAAAGATTGAATTGTGAGAAAAAAAGTCAGATTTGTGAGATATAAACCCGTAATTGCGAGAAAAAAAGTCAGAATTGCGAGAAAGATTGAATTGTGAGAAAAAAAGTCAGATTTGTGAGATATAAACCCGTAATTGCGAGAAAAAAAGTCAGAATTGTGAGAAAGATTGAATTGTGAGAAAAAAAGTCAGATTTGTGAGATATAAACCCATAATTGCGAGAAAAAAAGTCAGAATTGCAAGAAAGAAGTCAGAATTGCGAGAAAAAAGTCAGATTTGTGAGATATAAACCCGTAATTGCGAGAAAAAAAAGTCAGAATTGCGAGAAAGATTGAATTGTGAGAAAAAAAGTCAGATTTGTGAGATATAAACCCGTAATTGCGAGAAAAAAAGTCAGAATTGCGAGAAAGATTGAATTGTGAGAAAAAAAGTCAGATTTGTGAGATATAAACCCGTAATTGCGAGAAAAAAAGTCAGAATTGCGAGAAAGATTGAATTGTGAGAAAAAAAGTCAGATGTGTGAGATATAAACCCGTAATTGCGAGAAAAAAAGTCATAATTGCGAGAAAGATTGAATTGTGAGAAAAAAAGTCAGATTTGTGAGATATAAACCCGTAATTGCGAGAAAAAAAGTCAGAATTGCGAGAAAGATTGAATTGTGAGAAAAAAAGTCAGATTTGTGAGATATAAACCTGTAATTGCGAGAAAAGGTCAGATTTGTGAGAAATAAACCCGTAATTGCGAGAAAAAAAGTCAGAATTGCGAGAAAAGTCAGAATTGTGGGAAAAAAGTCAGATTTGCAAGAAAGAAGTTAGATTTGTGAGATATAAACCCATAATTGCTAGAAAGAAGATTGAATTGCGAGAAAAAAGATTGAATTGCAAGAAAAAAGTCAGATTTGTGAGATATAAACCCATAATTGCTAGAAAGAAGATTGAATTGCGAGAAAAAAGATTGAATTGCAAGAAAAAAGTCAGATTTGTGAGATATAAACCCATAATTGCGAGAAAGAAGTCAGAATTGCGAGGAAAAGAAGTTATAATTGCGAGAAAAGGTCAGAAGTGTTATTTTTAATTCCGTGGCATGAAGATATCTATAAGGTGTTTGATCCTAGAAGCTGTAAGAGGTTTGGTTTGCGTGAAGGTTATTAGCGTGTCAGAGTCTGGATGTTGTTCTTGTGAAGATGTTTTGTTTCTCAGCTGATCTTTCCCAGGAGTCTCTGCTGTATCCAGACTCTGATCCCACAGTGATCCGGATCGAGTGTGTCGCACGCCCGTCTCTCCTCTCTCCTCACTGCTCCTTTAGCTGAATGCACGTACATTAGTGCGAATGCTCTTTTTGCTTTTCTACATAAATGATGTACAAGCTGCTCCGTCGCCATGGTAATAGAATAAGAGACATCTGCTAAAGAAACGGTTATACACTAAAGACAGACTCGTATTTTCTCCGTTCTGTGGAGGGATTTAACTGATTAAAGGGGGATAAATATTGCATATTTATATCAGTTGCAATAAATAAAAAAATAAAAGTGAAAGCACAATTAATTTATTTAATATTTATTCCTGTTGCAATAAATGAAAAATTAAAGCACACTAAATAAATGAAATAAAAGTGCAATGAAAAGGTATGTTTATTTCACACAGATCAAGTACAGGGAAATTGTATTTCAGGTCACTTTTCATTTTGCATAAATAATTTGCCTTTCATGCAATTTAGTTATTTGTAGTTACTTTTCATTATGCAAGTGTGTGTGTGTGTGTGTGTGTGTGTGTGTGTGTGTGTGTGTGTGGCACTAAAGACAGGCGTGTGTGTGTGTGTGGACAGACAGGTGGCCATTTCTTTCTCTCTCAGCTGCTAGCTTTGAGACGTGTGTGTGTGTGTGTGTGTTGAATTAGAGCCGCTGTTATTCTGTCAGTTGTTCAGTGGTGTGTGTATGTAACTCATGTAGTGTTCAGTATTTCTGAGGAGAAAGGTTTGTTAAACAGAAGAAGTTTAGTTTGGCACATTATTTCATTCCTTTGGGGATTGATTGAGTGAATTGTATTGCATCATTTTTTTTTTTTTCTGAGGGAACAAAAAAATCTAAATATGGAGAAAATCATCTTTAAAGTTGTTCAGATGAAGTTCTCCGCAATGATGTGGTGTATTCCTTCCTGAAGGTGATTTGTGGTTGAGATGAGTGAGATGTGACTGTATGTGGTCACAGGTGTCAGGTTTAATATCCGTCGGTGCTGTTAATCCAGATAAAGCAGAGGATCTGTGCTGACAGAGCACAGTGTAGATCAACTCAGACATGATTCGCATCAGCTTCAGCAAACTCTGCCGCTTTACCGTGGGTTTACTCTCTGATTTCACATTCAGTCTGTCTCTCTGTGTGTGTGTGTGTGATTGTCTCTCATGAGCGTGTGTTTGTGTCTTCAGCTGGCCGAGTACCGTCAGAGGAAAGCTCAATCCGATGGCCAGAAGAAGCAGAAGAAGAAGAAGAAGAAGCCTGAAGCGGACGCAGACGAGCAGAGAGAAGATCAGACCACAGTGATGTCTCTCTCTAAGACCCTGAGGAGCGGAGAAACAGTCACACACCAGCAGACCTACTCCATCCAGGTCAGCAGAACACACACACACACACACACACACACACACACACACACACCAGCAGACCTACTCCATCCAGGTCAGCAGAACACACACACACACACACACACACACACACCAGCAGACCTACTCCATCCAGGTCAGCAGAACACACACACACACACACACACACACACACACACACACACCAGCAGACCTACTCCATCCAGGTCAGCAGAACACACACACACACACACACACACACACACACACACACACACACACCAGCAGACCTACTCCATCCAGGTCAGCAGAACACACACACACACACACACACACACACACACAGACACACACACAGACACACACCAGCAGACCTACTCCATCCAGGTCAGCAGAACACACACACACACACACACACACACACGCACACACACACACACCAGCAGACCTACTCCATCCAGGTCAGCAGAACACACACACACACACACACACACACACACACACACACACGCACACACACACACACCAGCAGACCTACTCCATCCAGGTCAGCAGAACACACACACACACACAAACACACACACACACACACACACACGCACACACACACACACCAGCAGACCTACTCCATCCAGGTCAGCAGAACACACACACACACACAAACACACACGCAGAGACACGCAGACACACAGGTTAGATTCATATTCAACACAATCATGTAAATCACTGAGGTATTCTCATACAAACCTTTCGTTGATGTCGATTACTGCTGCAGATATAAACGTTCACAAGTAAAAACTATTTTTATTCAGTCCTATAGTAAAACACGTAATAAATAACCTCAATATGCATTGATCAGTATGTTTCTCTCTAGGTTTAAAGTCTTAAACTCATGCAGTCATGGTGTTTGATGTGATATCTGTATATCAGTAGTTAAGCATCCTTAAAGGTGCCATCTGTCATGTCTGGCAAAAAAATCAAGTCATACTCCACATTCCAGATGGGGGCAGTATGCCTCAATAAAGTGAATTGGTCTACTCTAGAGTAACAAAGGAGAAATGACATAGTCTCTATGCTCCGCCCCTACTTTCACAACAACACTACAGCCATAGCCGAAGCCTAAGAGGACGTTTTGCCTCCAGAGGAACGTTGGGTGATGTCAAGTGATACTGAAACATGGCATCTTCAAGCTACTCCCCTTCACCTTTACCAGTGAATATGTTCCTATTCGTTTTGTTCTTATTACATTTTGAGTTGTATATATACATTATTTGAATTAAATTAATTTGACAGACAGCATTGTGTCATCATCATTGGTAAACACATGATTGACATCAGGTTCAAGTACACGCCCAGTGGTTATGTTGCCCGCATACTCACGGCCGAAACTGGTATTACGAAACCTGTCGGGCCGGGGCTAGTAATGCTAATGCTAATTAAGGTTGATATCTCTGCAGCATTATAACTTGACATTTTTTTATGACATCATCGCCCTTATTTCTTCTCATTCTTTTGATGCGTGTAGGTCATGTTATGGATATTTTTACCTAAATTTTTACACATGGCACCTTTAAATCAGCATTTACTTCATGCATCTGCTCGAGATGCAAACGTGAGTGAATGCAAATGTTATGAAAATTAAGTTTTATTACAAGCACACGTTAGATTATCAGCACTGATGTTGGTCGGGGTTACCCATGATCCCCGGCGTGTGCTGTGTGTGTGTGTGATGATCCCAGCGCTGGAAGTGTTGATGTGAGACTCTTCAGGAAGTGCAGCAGTGCAGGGGTTAATACACGTGTGACTGGTTCTGTTCTCTCTCCTCAGCCCGAGAGTGAAGTGTCCACGACCGCTGAAGACTGCTCCTCTGAGGTAACACCCACAACACTTTCAGACATTTGGCTTTTACCAAACACATTTTCTGCTACATTTATTCAAATAAAAAGCATCATTAAATTTGTATATATGTTTATTTAATTAAGCCTATTAAGCAGATTTTCTACTCATATTATTTATACAAAAACTATTTATTTCTTTATTTTAAGCACATTTACTCCTCCAGATATCAATACAAAAACTGTTTATTTTTATTTAAGCACAAATATTCCTCAAATTATCAGTGCAAAAACTATTTATGTAGCACATTTCTCCTATACTTTTCAACACAAAAAATGTTTTTTGTTTTATTTAAGCACATTTTCCCCTCCAAATATCAATAAAAAAAACGATTTTTATTTATTTATTTATTTTTATTAAGCACAATTCTTCCCCAATTTTCACAACAATTATTTGTTTTAATTTATCTGTGTAAGCACATTTTCTCCCTCAAATATCAACACAAAAACTATTTATTTATTTTTATTAATCACATTTCTTCCCTCATTTACAAAAAAAAATGTTTTATTTGTTTTTATGTATTTATTTAAGCACATTTCCTCCTCCAAATCTCAATACAAAAACTATTTATTAGTATATTTAATGATTGTCATTAAGTTGATTAAATACATTATTTTCATTGAGCATGTTTTCTCCAATCATCAAAACAAAAACTATTTATGTATTTATTGTTTGGTTTATTTTCTTAAGACACATTTTCTCTTTTCCAGATATGTATACAAAAACCTGCATGTTTATTTATTCTGATACTTATATATTTGTTATTTTTTGTAATTAATATTACTTTAATTTTTGTTTGAATTGACTCTTATTTAGTTAAAATGACAAATACAGAATAAATCTGTATTATATATAAAGTTTAGATGAGTGGATGTGTTTTATGAAGCGATTGAGTCAGAGTTTGGTTTTGTGTATATAAATTATATATATATATATTTTACTTAATAATAATAATAAATATTGAAAATGATTTAATAATAAAAAAATAATAAAATCTAAGTGATTTATTTCAGAAATGTAAGGCAGGAGAAATGTCTTATAATAGTGAAAAAATTGAGAAACATAAGAAATATGGAAGAGGAATTTTTTTTTTTTACTGAAAATGAAAGGTAAATATGATTAATAGACATGGAAATAATCGAAACATTTTTACAGTGGTCCTAAAATCTCTCGTGTTTTGTGAAAGTGATGTGCAGGAATCTGTATTTTGTGTGTCTCATGAACTGACAGGTAAATGGTTTCCACGAGAGGACTTCCTGTGTGATCGGGGTACAGTAATGTGTTTGATCAAGCAGTAATCGCTCGCAGCGTCTCTTCTGATGCACTAACCTCACCTTTCCTCTCGCTTCACCTCATCTCTGAATATACTAATGCTGTTCTGTGCTCACTCACTTCACCACATCAATGGGTCTGGGGGCATTTTGGTGGAGGGGAAGGTGTAAGAGCACTGTAAATCTTTTACAAGGGGATCAGTGCATCGACAGAAAGGAAAGAGATTAGAGAAAAGACATCATCAGGTTCCCATTATTTACCTACACAGAACCAGTATTAGTGCTAAATTGAAAAAAATCCTTTGCATGTTGCATCAAAATGCATAAAAATAAACTTTTCAAATGTAGGAGTAATACTAGCATCATAGTCAAGATTAAGCAGTGTTATTTTAATATTATCTAGATACTATTGTAGTATAATATTATGAATTTTTCATTAAAAAAAAATCATATTCTACTAGATTTTAGTAATTGAATTAGTCATTAAGCAGACGCTTTTATCCAAAGAGACTCATGAAGTAGAAGCAATCAGATCAACGAGAGAATGACAGGATTAAAGCTACATTTTTTTTTCTTTTTTTCCTGCTAAAATGTTTTTTTTTTTCTCTTTTTTTTTTACATTTTATTTATAAAGTACTTTTTAAAAAATACATATACCAGTTTTAGTTATTTTAGGACATCAGGTTCAACTAGCTTAAATAAAATATTTACTTAATACTTTATTCAATATAATATTTCTCTTTATTTCTGTTAATGCACATGTTTGCACCAGTATTTTGAATATCTAAGATTACACTTTTAATGGTTTTTAGCTTTAGTTTTGGTGAAGTGTAATAACCCTGGGATCAGCAGGCAGTGCTCAGATTCTCCTGTCACCGTTTCTGTGGAAAGGGCTTCATAAGGAGCGCTCATGAATCTTCTCACTGTGTCAGGAGGAAGATCTGGAGGGGTTCGAAGCGCACATGGAGCCTCCGAGCCCCAGACAGGACGTGGAGGACGAGCTGGCCGCTAAGAGCCTGGCCCTGGAGGAGCTGAGGAGTGAGCTGGAGGACATCAGGTTTGGAGCTGAAGGGGTGCAGCAGGTGTGTGTGTGTGCTGAAGGACTCGCGAGTCACGCTGGTGATACTATACTGTAATTGAGTCGTGTGTGTGTGTGTGGTGTGTCTTTGTGTCCGCAGCTGCAGGACTTTGAGGAAGCGCTGAAACAGAGGGATGAAATCATCACGCAGCTCACCTCCAATCTGCAGCAGGCTCGAACCGAGAAGGAGGAGGTGATGAGGGAGTTTCTGGAGCTGACGGAGCAAAGCCAGAAGCTCCAGCTTCAGTTCCAACAGGTATCAGACCTGCGCTACGTATCTTCAGCTATAACAGTAACTGTGATGCTACTGTAAAGATAATTACAGTGAATGCTATGATAACGATAACTATAGGGATTACTCTAATAGCAATAATGAAAGCTAATAACAATAGCTAGAATGATAGCATTTTATATAAAACGTGCTGGAGCCATACATAATGAAGACAATTGCGCAAATAACTGCAATTGCAAACAGAGATTGTGACAAACTTACGGACTGCAGCTTTAACTTATGATCACTATAAAAATTGCAAAAACGATAGCTATAACGATGACTATAGAGTTTAATGGTTACTATAATGATAACAAGTGCTAACGCTAATTTTTGCAGTTCCTCTAATGATAACTATAGCAATAACTATATCAGTTACTCTAGTGATAACTAGGATGATAACTACATAGCTAATAACTATAAAAATAGCAAAACTTATAGCGATAATTATAGCGAAATCTATAATGCTATTATTATAGCTCTAACTATAATGAAAACTGTAATGAAAACTATAAAAATAGCGATAATATTTATAACAATAACTGTAGCAATGATAAGTATAGTACTAACTTTATCTTTAATTAAAGGTACGCTGATAACTACTAGGGGTGGTTAATCTGTCTGATTTCCCGATTCGATTCGATTACGATTATTGAAGTCCCGATTCGATTACAGTCGATTTTCGATTATTAACGATTCTCGATTAACGATTATTGATTTTCCATTTTACAACAGTAAGTAGTAAACAAACTGTGTAAATCATTACTAATAAATGGTAGAAACAAACCGAATGCATGTGGCGGTTGGGATTTTCAGTTTACTACATGCAGCAGGCACTCTGATTCCATGTATGGGGCACATATATTATTCATATGACACACAAACACAAGTAGACAAGACCTTTTTAGTTCAAAATCTATGCCCCGTGTCACATCGCCTCTGCTTCTGCTATGAGCAGCGCGGCCAGATCTGCCTCGCGCACGCGCCGAGTGTGCACAGCTCGGACTACTGTCAGGGTCATTGCGACTCCCCACCTTGCCTCCTAACTGTCCTATGAATACTTCGACCTCGTCTAACATATCCAGAGGCATTAGACAAAGTCTCCACTACAATACTGTCACCGTGATTGCGGAGAGGTGCGGTCAGAAGACAAATATACATGTCTAGCGCGGTAAAAATCTCCCGCTTGGTCCCCGCAACACTAACACGCCTGCTAATTTCGCAATGAACACTCCGACCCTTGCAAACATTGTTCACACCTCTGACATTTGGCAAAGGACCATTTACATTGGGCAAAGGATTCACCGTTTGTGCTTGGTGTACTTTCACTTTCAATATCACCGTCATCTTCTGGATACAGATATTCCCCTTCAGAATCAGTGTCCGCGAATAGAAGTCCCAACACTTCATTGCGGGTTTATTGAAGCTTTATTGATGCCATTAGATAATAATAAAAATAATAATGATAATAATAATAATCTAATGCCAATACTCGCTGACGTTGACAACATTGGTCAGATAAAATGGCTCACTCTCACACTAGCTCCGCTTTTTTTTCGCACTGATTCAATGCGCTCTCGAATATTTTGTTAAGGAGCATTACGTTATTTTGAGTCAGAGATTAAGTATTACATGTCTGCTATCTGGTGCAGGGGAGGTCGCGAGAAATTTGACACCCTATTTGACAAAATCGTCCGGTTTTATTCAGTGCCGCATCTTGTCGAGTAAACTCGACCATGGCGCCAAGAGGGTTAGAGCTCCTGCCATGAAAACCAAAATAAATCCACACGCTTGCTTTGAGCCCAGATGGGGCTGGGTGGTTCGGCTGGTTGCTCGCTCCTGGTTTTTCCATTTTACACACCTGTTCTGGCTGCTTGCTAACTGGAACTGGGCGCGTTGGTGACGTTCAACTCCCGGTATAATTTTTTTTACAAAATAAAATAATGCAAAAAAATAAAAATAAAAAATAATCGATTTTTGAAAATGTAATAATCGATTCATACTCGTCCATAACATACTCGCGATTAATCAATAATCGATTTTTTTCACCACCCCTAATAACTACAATAACTTTAAAAAGAGCAATAACTATAATTATATCTGTAGCAATTACTCTTATGATAACTATAGCGGTGATGAGAATAACGATAACTGGTAACAGTACAACTAATGATAGCTATAAAAATATCGAAAACAATAGAAATAACTGTAGCGATAATTATAACGAGAACTAACGAGAAGTATAACAAACTATAACAGTTACTAATGATAGCTACAAAAATATTGAAAATGATAGTGGTAAACTGTAACGATAATTATAGCGATAACTACAACAATAAGTGTAACGAACTATAATAAGTATAACGAGAACTATAACAGTAACTAATGATATTTACAAAAATATCAAAAATTATAGTGGTAACTGTAACGATAATTATAGCGATAACTACAACAACAAGTATAACGAACTATAATAAATTTAACGATAACCATAACTGTTATTAATGATATCTACAAAAATATTGAAAATATTATCGGTAACTGTAACGATAATTATAGCGATAACTATAATAATGATAAATATAATGAAGTATAATAAGCAGAACGATAACTATAACAGTAACTAATGATATCTACAAAAATATTGGAAATGATAGTGTAAATGTAATGATAATTATAGCGATAACTATAATAATGATAAATATAACGAAGTATTATAAGTATAACGATAACTATAACAGTAACAAATGATATCTAAAAAATATCGAAAATGATAGCTGTAACTGTAGCAATAATTAATTGTAGTGATAACTATACCAATGATAAGTAAAACGAGCTATAATGATACTAAAGTGCTAGCGATAACTGTAATAACTGTAAAAATGACTATAACAAATTACTATAAAGATAATGTTAAGGTTCTGCTGCAGTTTTGTCGTCTGCCGCATTAAATCCTCAAGCTTTGTAAAGTCAGGTGGATTCTACATAAATTAGCATAAAGTACATCCACCCACATCTCGCCTCGTCCCCTGTTTTTGAGTTTTTTAAAGTGTTTTTTCCTCAGGCCGGTGAGATAATGCGTAGCTCCAACATCAGCTCCACCGCTGCAGATCTGCTCCAGGCCCGTCAGCAGATCACGCTGCACCAGCAGCAGCTGGACGAGAGGGACGCACAGGTCAGAGGTCACCAGGAGAAGACGCAGGAGCAGCTTCTATTGATCACGCAGCTCCAGGAGAGTCTGAGTGAAGCAGAGAGGGTGAGTTCACTATAAAACAAGTCCGCCCACTCAACGGCCATCAGCCCTAGGCAGCTGTCTACAGTCATGTGATCCAGCATCATGATCTTCGCTCATAACACACTCAAATATGCTATTGTTCAAGTATGGCTAACGCACAGGCATGCTTTTGTATTCGAGTCCTCTTTAAAAACAACCAAACAAAGGTTTTTATTTTTCCTCCATTGCAGTCAAATTAGGGCGTTCAATTTAATGAGTTAATTGACTTACTGCATGATGTAGCCCATTAAAATGCAGTTATATGCCCCTAAAATTCAAGAAAAATTACCCACTTATATTTACATTGTAGTTTAGCAGTTCTTCACAAATAGCTACACCATTGCAAATATGATATTGATTTTATGCAATAGTTCAATAAACAAGAAGTTAATATTGTGTTACATTTGAGCTTTGTTTCATTTTAGCTTAATTTCTCAAATGAAAATAGCATGGCAGAATGGTTGCACGTCTCCAAGATCTTTTGAATGAATTGAGTAAGTCAATGATTCAGTGAACCATTCCTAAAGACAGACACTTGATTCATTTATAGTGAATCAGCCATTTAAATGAATTGGTTGAGTGAATGATTCAATGACTCACTCATCAATACAGTGACTTTCTGCCACTTACTGGTGCTTTTAGTTTCTCATTGCATTTAAAAAAAACTCCTTTATTATGATTATTTATGCCATGTTGAATCAATGTATAACTTAATAAATTTCCATTCAATGCTTTTCTGAATTAAACACAATAATGACTTTAAATGATCTCGCGATTTCGCAGCCAAGATTGATGTGTGGTTACTTTGTGATTAATTAGGTTTGTCTGCACTAGGGCTGGGAGAAAAAGTCTGAGTGTGCGGTTACAGACTAGATTACAGCGCCATCTGCTGTTAACATATAACCTCAGAATCAATTCCAGAGAGAATCGTGAGGCATTCGAAAGATCGATCCATGTATAGATTCTGCATCGATTTACCATCACAGCCCTAGTTTTGCAGTTAACTAGATTAAAATTTGCACTTGCTCGACAGCAATATAAATCTTGTTGAAAGTAAAAATGAGCTTTTCTGTCTTCAGCTCCGCACACAAGCTGAAGAATCGTTTGCTCAGAGTTTACGAGAAAAGGACTCGCTGAATACTGAACATCAGCGTCTGATAACACAGCTTCAGGATCAGCTTCTGTCTTCCAAACAACAAGTGGAGGAAGTCAACAAACATCTGTCAGCGAAAACCCAAGAGCTAGACGCCTGCGAAAAAGAGCTGTCCGCGTCCAGACAGAAAGAGCGCATGTCGTCCGGAGAAATCCTGCAGCTGATGAAGAGCGTGGAGGAGCTCCAGCAGCGCTGCCAATCAGAGAGACTCGAGGACGACTGGAGACGCCGGATGGAGACGCTGAGAGACGAACTGGACGAGATGTACGGTCAGCAGATCGTGGAGATGAAGCGGGAGCTTCGCACGCAACACACCACAGAGCTGGAGCGAGTCCAAGCGCAGCACTGCTCAGAAACGCAGAAGATGGTCCATCAGCATCAGTCAGAGCTGGAGAGGTGTAAAGCTCAGCTGTTCCAGAGCGCCGGAGACGCCAACGTGCTAAACGTGAAGCTCGTCGAGCTCCAGCAGAAGCTGCAGGAGACGCTAGTGTTGCGAGAAAAGGCAGAGCAGGAGCTAGCGCAGACGAGAACAGATAAACTCAGTCAGGCGCAAGAGTTGGAGCGTCTGCGCGACGAGCTGCAAAGAGCAGAAATACAGAGCCCAGAGGAAATACAACACGCTGTTAGCGACCTGCGGGCGCAGCTAGATTCGGCGCACAAAGCCAACGGCGAACTAGAAGCCAAGCACGAATCAGAAATCACCAACTATAAGATCAAGCTAGAGATGCTAGAGCGGGAGAAAGACGCGGTGCTAGACCGCATGGCCGAGTCGCTGGAGTCCGAGCTGGATCTCTTGAGAACGCAGCTGTTGTTCAGCCACGAGGAGGAGCTCTCACGACTCCGAGACGACCTCACACGGGAAAACCAGCTCAACGCGGAGAACCTGCGCGACGAGATGGACACGAGACACCGCGAGGCTCTGGACCAGCTGCGTTCGGTGGAGAGCGAGAGAGCGGCGCTAGCTTCAGAGAGACTCGCGCTGCTCCAGGACGTCGTCCGCCTTTCCTCCGCCAACGAACAGATGTGTGCGCGACTGAACGAGCTGCAGGACGAGATCGAGAAGCAGAGAAACACCTTCTCCTTCGCTGAGAAGAACTTCGAGGTGAACTACCAGGAGCTGAAGGACGAGTACACGTGCCTCGTGAACGCTAAGCTACAGCTCGAGCGGCGCTTGGAACGTGAGACGGAGGTCAGAGGTCACGAGGAGGTGGACGGGAAGACGCTGATGGAGAAACACACCACAGAGCTGATGGAGAAGCTGGAGACGGCCGAGAAGGAGAAGAAGAGCTTGACCGAGCGTCTCTCGCTGATGGAAGCGGAGCTGGAGACGCTGAAGAGAGGCAGAGATGAAGAGCTGGGGTCTGAGACACATGTCCACGAGTCCTCGTCTCTGACAGCAGCACACATGAGGAGCGAGAGAGACACCGCACACGCAGCAGCGCAGGAGGAACAGGTAAGAGACGTCTCTCACACTGCAGACTCCTGATGATTTCGTATCGGCCGGAGTGCAGTGATGGAGGGGCGAGAGAGACTGTGGTGTAATAGAGAGAGAGAGAGGGAGAGAGATTCTGCTGTTTGTGTGACACTCTTTGATCTCAGCAGCTCTGAAGAACATGAGTGAATACAGACAGCCTTAAAAGCTCATTATTTACACTTTAACTTTTACATTTATTCCCTAAAACACCATTTATGGGTGAATCTCGTGAAACGGGTCAAATTTCACCCCAAAATCAAAAGATGTTTTTGTGTAAAGAAAATCGTGTGTATTTCTGTAGCACATTTAAAGTCCATTATGTTTTAATTTTTATTTAATTGTTATGCATTTTTATATTATTTATTTATATTATTACATTATTATTTTTCATGACAAATAAACACAATTAACCCCCTGATTCTCATAGTCATAGTAAGTCTGGATTATTTTATTTTTATTTTATTAAGCTGTTTTTTTTTATTAGGTTAATGGAAGCAAAAATATTACCAGGGTGTAGATATAATTCACAATGTAGATAATCTAATTCTAATCTAATAATTTTCATATTACTTTCATTAGAGAGAATTTCATATGTTTTTTAATTTCTCAGTAATGATAATGTGGAAAATATTAATAATATATATATTTTTTTTATGTTTGTTTTTTTTGGCCTGTTCTTTGCAGTTTTTTCACCATTTTTTTACACTAATTGTACCATAGTTTTGTCAGATCATTTTCCACCGTCTCTCTCATCTTTTATTCTGAATATAAAGGGCTGATTTTATGAATCATCTCCTGGTTTGTTCTTCAGTGCAGGGGAAGGTTCTGAACACTGAGTAACTGTTGATCTGTGTGTGTGTGTGTGTGTGTGTGTGTGTGTGTGTGTGATCCGCAGGTGTTGATGGGAGTCTCGCTCATGATGCAGCCGCAGGAAATGGACGGCTCTGATCATGTAAGTGTGTATCAAACTCTTACTGTTCATCTTCGGCTGCAGCTCAGCGGTTTAGGAGGAATACAACAGGTGCAGGATTCACTCAGAAACCATTTTCACTCAGAAATTATTACTAGTATTTCAGAAAAATGGCAAGTAACACACTGAAGTACACTGCTCCGGGTGTGTGCTCACAGTGTGTGTGTGTTCACTGCTCTGTGTGTGTGCCTGCTGTGGATGGACTTGGCTGAATATCATGTCACTTTCACTGAAGTACAGTGTGAAACTGTGTGTAAATGTGCTCAAGTGTGTGTGTCTGCAGTGGTTTAAGTGCCATTAGGTGAATGTGTTTTAGTATTAGTGTCGCATCAGACACCTGCTCTTAAACACTGGAGGTGTGTCTTGTGCAGCTGATTTCTCTCTGTAATCGCTGCTCGATCTCCATTGTGTGTGAGTGAGTGAGTGTGTGTGTGTGTGTGTATGTGTGTGTGTGCGTAGCTCTTATGAACTCTTTTGTTAGATGTTTGTTTCAGATTGAAATGTGTAACCAGATTTCAACATGTTTTAGCTGATTGTCTCTGCTGTATTTTAGTTCTGCTGTGAACTCAGAGGAATGTCTCTCTGTCCGTGTGTGTGTGTGTGTGTGCAGGATGAGTGTCGTCTGCAGCTGGAGGCTCAGCGCATCAGTCTGTCTCAGATACACACCGCTCAGCTCGAGCTGCTCAGAGAGAGTCTGTGTGAGCAGACACCGGAGGAGATGAGGAGAGACGACGGTCAGCGCGCAGGTCAGTTCAGACGCTCATTCAGATCCATTATTAAGAGATCCATCAGCATGAAAGAGAGCGGCACTGTCACACGGCTCACTCGCTCTGTGCTCGTACCCAGAGATTGCGTTCGGTAATGTAGCTGCACATTCACATGTTTGCAGGCCGTGTTTCTCCTGTTCCTGCGGAGCTCAAGGCAGAGTCTGATGAGTGCTCTGAGCGTCTGGAGATCGAGCGGCTGAAGAGCTACTATCAGCAGCAGATGGAGGAGACGCAGGAGCGCTTCACGGCCCAGATCCTCCTGCTGCAGAGCAGACTCCAGGAGCTCACAGGAGCCGGAGAGGTCTTCAGGTGAATAACCTCAAATCTGATATCACACCACACAGAAACAAGGGCTTGACATCCATTCACGTTTGTCCCAGCCAGCTACACTACTGGCCATAAGTTTGGAATAAATAAAAAATGGGTCTGACCCAGAGGGAACATGTAGATTAAAAACAAAAGCGGACAGAGAATAGATCCTTGAGGCACTCCATGGGAAGAAGTGACAGTATGAGACTTGTTTAATATAAATTTTGTTTTCCCCAAAGATAATATGGTCAGATTCACAGGGCTTTTTTGATCTATACATGTTTTGATAGTCTCTTCTGCTCACCAAGGCTACACTTATATATAAAAATATACAGTAAAAACAATTTTTAACATTGATAACAATCAGAAATGTTTCTTGAGCAGTAAATCATCATATTTTCATGATTTCTGAAGATCATGTGACACTGAAGACTGGAGGAATGTAAATGAAATATAATGTACATTTTTATGTTTAATTTTGAAATCTCAGAGGGCTTCAGCTGAACGAGTCTCTGAGCGAAACCCGTTTTGTGATCCGTCTGTCTTTATTAATGCTGTTGTTGTTGTTTTAATTAAAGTCCCGTTCCTCTCTGTTGCTCCGCTGAGTGTTTTTCATCAAGCCTCGTAACTTTTCATTCGCTGTCTGACATTTACACACAGAGGCTGAAAACACAAGACTTCCCGGGCTGTAATTCAGCCCTGTGTGTGTGTGTGTGTGTGTGTGTGAGAGAGGGTCTCTTCTCTTTAATTATTAACTGGCAGAGATGTCCAGCTGTCACGCATCTCAGATTAAAGACTGTATCTGTGCTGCCTCCCTGTGGACACTCACCACATCTCCCCAAATACAGCCGAGTCATGCTAACACATCTCTGCAGTCTTGTCTGCATTCAGTTTCTGTTCTTTTGTAGCTTTCTCTGGAAAGCTGTGCTCATTATCAAAGACAATATTCAAAGGGATTTATACATGTGTTTATTTTTCAGGGTTTTTAACCAATGAATTTCCAGTGATTTACTGCATTCAAATATTTTTTACTCTCAATTTTTATATATATATATATATATATATATATATATATATATATTTTTTTTTTTTTTTTAACATAATATAATTTTCTTAATATATATAATATAATCTTTTAAATATTTTTTATTATTTATATTCATTTTATTTAATAGATTTTTGTTTATTTATCTTTATTTTTATCACAAGTTATTGGTCTGGTATATTATTATTATTATATATTTTTTTCTTTATTATATATAATATTTAAAATAAAATGTTTTATATATAATATAATATCATATATTTAGAAATTATTTATATGCATTTTTATTTTATTTAAATATTATTGAATTATTTTGTTTATTGAATTAATTTATATCATATGTTGTGCGGTGTTGTGGTGTATGAGGTCAGTTTCTGCTCTGGTGATGTCTGATGTTGACTCTCTCTCTATCTGTGTGTGTGTATGTGTGTGGTTTTCCCAGCATGCCGAGCGTCTGTCCGCCGCAGACGAGAGACGAGCAGCGTGACCCTCTTCAGGTCAGTCTCAACTCAGTGTATCAGGTATAATTTCTACTTCTGAATGGATTTTGATCCTCTGTGTGTGTGTGTGTGTGTCAGGAGGAGAGACTGAGAGGAGTGTGTGGTCTGGAGGAGCCTGAGCTCAGACGTCTGGAGGAGGAGATCTCTAAGGTGCTTTAACTCTTTAACATCTCTCATGACTGTACACTGTACGTCTGCTTCACGCTTCACTGGCTGACGTCTGCACCATAGATAGACTTGAGAGGAATGCTGCTCGCAATTGTGCACACTTTTGGCTAATGATACTGAAAGTTTTTTATTTATTACTATTATAATTTTTTTAACCAAATGTTTAGCCATTTAGCCTGAAACATAACCAAAAATGTTTTTCAAATATATATATATATATATTTTTTTTTAGCAAGAAAACCTCAGAAGTTTCTATAGCTTTATAATGAAAGCGCTATAATATTCTTTGCTTATGATGCACCAGACTTATTTTTTTATATAATATTTAGCTGAAAACTGAAATATTGTGTGGTTTTTCCCCCTTAATTTAATTCTTCTTCTTAAGTTTGTGACAAACATGGCTTATTCTGGGTTAGTGATGCACTGAAATTAATTTTTTACCAGAATCAATATTAAAATTGTCATGTAGCCAAAAACCTAAAACCAAAAATGTTTCATATATATATTGCATGCATTTATAAGACATCACTAAAAGATTAAGTACTAATAATGTGTAATATAATTCATATACTGATCAAAACAGTCCTTTTTCTTACTGTCCAGTTTATGTGCATTGAATGTCTTGAGGTTAGGTGATATTATTGTGAAGTCTTCCTGCGTTTGTGAGTCCGATCGATGGATTGATGACTGATTTCAGAAGGTTTCTTTCAGCACAGATGTTGGTTTGGTGCTGTATGAACGGATGGTCTCTGTGTTTGCTGTGTCAGGTGATCGTGCAGATGTCGGTGGAGTTCGCCCAGCAGACCGAAGAGACTCGGATCAGCAGACAGAGCCGAGAGACGAGCGCTGGCACACAGACGGACAGCAGAGAGGAAGAGGAGGACCCACTGATGAAGGTGAGATCACTTCTGCCACAGACGCCTCACCAGTTCAGAGCAATAATCCCAGTGGTTTACAGTGAACTTATATCAGCTGAGGGGTGTTGTTATGAACGAGCTGTTATAAAATCACTGTAAACCACAGCTTCTCTGGGATTATTACTTTTATAAAACAGTTATTCCATGAATGTAGTAAGGTCTCACAGAATAAAACAGAGCAAATAAAGTGTAATGATATTAATAAGAACAGTGTTCTTCCACCAAACAATGTAGCTCCTCAGAATCAGTTGTTGTTGTTACAAAGTGGTTGCCGAGCAACACACAGAAGTAAACAAAGGAGTTTGTTACATTGTAGTCGTTTACAACAGCTTTGAACACGTCTCAGCCAATCAGAATCAAGGAGTGAACCCTCTGTTTATAATAATGATTTTGTTCCTTTTAATTCTTATTAGGATTCAGAATTTGGTCACGAGTGACTTTTCAGTGTCCTTTCTGAATATATGAGCTCATGTGCGTCTCATTCTGCAGTTCGAACTAGAAGACGGAGTGTGTACGCTGTTCTTAGCTCCAGTGTTTTTGACGAGATGGGAATGAGCATGTTATTTAACTGATTAAATCTTCTGTCAGATTGCTCCTGATCTTTATC
The DNA here is from genome assembly GCA_024542945.1 of allo-octoploid hybrid of Carassius auratus x Cyprinus carpio. Taxonomy (NCBI): domain Eukaryota; kingdom Metazoa; phylum Chordata; class Actinopteri; order Cypriniformes; species allo-octoploid hybrid of Carassius auratus x Cyprinus carpio. The sequence continues at coordinate 780,839 of CM045061.1, read as the reverse complement.
TTCACACGTCATCAGTGTGTTTATTAGGGGCTGTTTTAGAGTCAGTTTTCGGTATGGTTCGGTGTGTGCTATGTTTATGGAAAAACTATACTTTCTAATAAAAAAAAGATGAATAATATTCTATCCAACTACAAACAACAGCACAAATAAATACAACAGAGTAAAGATACAAACAATAACCGTGATTTTCTGTTTGTTTGCTTTTATTTTATTTATTTATTAATTTTATTTAACCTAGTTTCCAAGGCAGCATTTCTCTTTTTCATTTAATTTTTCATTTAACTACTAAAGACATATCTTTTTCCCCATCACCTAACCAATTAATACTAGCACTCACCTACTCTATTCTATTCTACTCTATTCTACTCTACTCCATTATATTTTATTCTATTCTTTTTTATTCTACTCTACTCTACTCAATTCTATTTTATTCTACTCTACTCTATTCTATTTTATTCTACTCTACTCTATTATATTTTATTCTACTCTACTCTACTCTATTCTATTTTATTCTACTCTACTCTATTATATTATATTCTACTCTATTCTATTATATTTTATTCTACTCTATTCTATTTTATTCTACTCTACTCTATTCTATTTTATTCTACTCTACTCTATTCTATTCTATTTTATTCTACTCTATTCTATTTTATTCTACTCTATTCTATTCTACTCTATTATATTTTATTCTACTCTACTCTATTCTATTATATTCTACTCTATTCTATTCTATTTTATTCTACTCTATTCTATTCTACTCTATTCTACTCTACTCCATTATATTTTATTCTATTCTTTTTTATTCTACTCTACTCTACTCAATTCTATTTTATTCTACTCTACTCTATTCTATTTTATTCTACTCTACTCTATTATATTTTATTCTACTCTACTCTATTCTATTTTATTCTACTCTACTCTATTATATTATATTCTACTCTATTCTATTATATTTTATTCTACTCTATTCTATTTTATTCTACTCTACTCTATTCTATTTTATTCTACTCTACTCTATTCTATTCTATTTTATTCTACTCTATTCTATTTTATTCTACTCTATTCTATTCTACTCTATTATATTTTATTCTACTCTACTCTATTCTATTATATTCTACTCTATTCTATTATATTTTATTCTACTCTATTCTATTTTATTCTACTCTATTCTATTTTATTCTACTCTATTCTATTTTATTCTACTCTACTCTATTCTATTCTATTTTATTCTACTCTATTCTATTTTATTCTACTCTATTCTATTCTACTCTATTATATTTTATTCTACTCTATTCTATTCTGTTTTATTCTACTCTATTCTATTCTGACATTAATATAAAAATGAAAATGAATGTATAATGTGATACATATTTGTAGAAATAGACAACAATACATTGTGTGAGTCACAATTATACATTTCTCTTTCATGATGAAAATCATCAGGATATTAAGTAAAGATTTTGTACATCTCCTACCATAAATATATGAAAACTTCAAGTTTGATTAGTGATATGCATTCCTAAGAACTTGATCTGAACAAGTGTACAGCTGATTTTCTCAGTATCAGAGTGTTATTGATGGCTGGTGTCAGCTCATGATCGTCTGCTGCTGTCTGATGATGGAGATGAAACGCTGTCTGCTGACTCCACAGTCTCCTGAAGAAGAGCACAGACCACAGGAGGATGAGGAGGAGTGTCTCAGAGCGTCACACACACTTCAGCTGGAGCAGAACACACTCCTGACGGCTCAGATACACACTCTCACCCAGCAGCTCCTGCAGGTGTGTGTGCTGCTTCCTGTTCCTGTCCCACTCGAGGGTTAACCAGCAGTTAAACAGCTAGTTAGTCACGGTTTAGCTCACAAACTCACTAATCTCTTTTAACTACAATATTAACAATCACCCTCCTGCAAGAGTTCATATTTCAGTTACTCAACAACACATTTACTTGTATTTGAATTGCCTAAACATAAATATTGAATGTTTTTAGTGTTTTTATTTTGATTATTATTTTTAAATCATTGTAATTTGCCTTTTTTATTGATTAAATTTTTTTTTGTTATTATTATTTTGTTTATTATTTCATTTAAAGCAATTTTATGTATTTTATAGGACCTCCTGGTTAAATAAAGGCATAATAAATAAAAACAATTCTAATTTAATTTTTTATTTAAGGGACATTTTTATTTTATTCAAATTATTTGTTTTAATTTGATATTTTTTAAGGGACATTTTTATTTTATTCAAATTATTTGTTTTAATTTGATATTTTTTATGGTTAAATTGACTTTTAATAAAGGTTTTATTTTGTGTTTATTTAAATATTTTTATTTGTACTAAGTTTTATTTTTATTTGGCTTTATTTAATAAAAATGTTTTACTCATTCATGAGTTTATTATCAGCAGAGATGTTTTAGTGCTGACTGTACATCTGTGTGTGTGTGCGTGTGTGTGTGCGTGTGCGTGTGTGTGCGTGTGTGTGCGTGTGTGTGCGTGCGTGTGTGTGCGTGTGCGTGCGTGTGTGTGTGTGTGCGTGTGTGTGCGTGTGTGTGTGCGTGTGTGTGCGTGCGTGTGCGTGCGTGTGCGTGTTTGCTGCAGACGGAGCTGGAGCTGAAGCAGACCGAGAGACACCGAGATCAACACCTGCTTCCCAGCATGCAAAGCTGCAGCACACAGACTCCGCAGGTACACTTTCTCTCCTCCTTCGGTTGTTAAATAGATAAATATATAGATGCTGATAAACACCCAGTCATGAGTGAGTATGTAGATGTGTGTAGGTGTTGTAGAAGCTGCTCTGGTGTTGTGTTGTGTTGTGTTTGACCGTGATCAAATGACCGGCTTCTTGTCTGCCTGTTCATGATCTCCAGACGCCAGAGGAGGAAGAGGAAGAGGAAGAGGAGGTCAGAGGTCAGGGAGGAGCTGTGACCGTGGAGCCAGAGCTCTCGTCTGATGAGGTCATCACGGAGAGGTGAGGATTTCACTGGGCTCCAGCCAAACATTGCACCTCACAGAGAGAGAGATTTACCATTGACTTTACTGCTTCTAGTTTCACTTTTTTTATTATTATTTTTTTTTTAAATTAAATTATACATTTTATGATTTAATGTTAATGTTCATTTTTTTCTTTTTCTTTTAAAAATATTCATTTACTACTTATTTTCTACTTATATTTTTTTCTGATTTTTTTATTTTTACATTAAGATTATTTTAATTTTATGTTTTATGATGTAATAATACTTTGCTACTGTTATTTTTTCTAAAATTATTCATTATAATTATGCTTTAAGCTTTACTAGGCCTATTACTGTTTTTACAATTTAATTCTATGTTTATTTTAATGAAGATTTATTTGTATTTGTTTTTAATTAATTTTTTTTTATAGATTAATAAGATTTAGTAAGTGTTATTAAAAATACATATTAACATTTTTATTACTTAATTACATTTTTAGTAAGTTTAATTTTAATTTGTTTTTATTGTTAATTGTTTGTTTACTACTTATTTTGTACTTAATTTAAATTTTTCTAATTGAATACATTTTTGATATAATATTTATTATATTTTTTATTTTACAATATATTTTATACATACTTTTTTTTTAATACATTTTTAGCTAATATTATTTTAATTGTACATTTTATGGTGTAATAATATTTTGCCACTCAATTGTAATTGTTTTTGTTTATTGTTTATCTTAATTTGACAAGTAATGGTTTAATGATGTACTAGTGTTGTTTATTCTCTGAGTCTGTTATTCAGAGAGCTGAATGAGTCAGTGTCTCTCTCTCTCTTTGTCTCTCTCTCTCTCTCTCAGGGATGCTCTGTGTCTGGTGAACGCTCGTCTGCGTCAGGCTCTGCTCGAGGTGCTGAAGACCACCGCTGCGGTGGAGGAGACCATCGGCCGTCATGTGCAGAGGATCCTGGAGGCGTCCAGCGAGGGTCAGGAGACAGGTCAGACACACACACACACACACACGCACACACACACACACACACACACATACACACACACACTGTGTCTGTGTCCTGAGGTCATGTGACCTGTGTGTGTTCACTGATGATGATGTTTCAGGAACACACACATAACATTATAGATTTTATTGATAAAAAGATATTGTTTTAATATTGTTTATTTTCATTTTAGTTAGTTAGTAGTCTTTCTTTTGTGTGATTTTAGTGTCATTTAGCTTCACTGAGGTGGTGTTATGATTTTTATTGTTATTTTGATTCAGTCTTTATTTTATTTATTTATGTCTCAATAATAGTTATTATTTTTTTATATTTAGTTAAAGTTTAAGTAATTTTGTGTTTTAAGGCTGGGAATACACTGTGCGATTTTCATCTGATTTTGAGCTGAATTCTGACTCGTGCGACTTTTTTTGGGGTCGGGCCGAATTTCAGCATTTTCGTGCGTAGTTTATCGTGCAGTGTTCCTACAGTGTACATGCAGTGTACACGGGGAAATGAGAGGCGATTAATCGGTTGGTCGGATGGATTTCTGACATGTATTAATTGTTTTGGTTTTTATTCCATATTTAATTAATTATTTATACAATTAACAATTACTAAAATTATATATAATTTTTTTTATAATTTTTGTAATTTTGTGTCATTGTGTCATTGAGTTACTATTATGATTTGTATAAATAATATGAATTGGTGTTAATTTTATATTTCTTTATTGTTTAATAATATTATTTTTTTGTAATTTTGTTGTGCGTTTTTTGATTATCTTGAATCAGTTTTTTTATATACTTCATATATATGATTATTTACTGTAATTCTTGTTAAAGGTATAATAATTTGGTTGTGTGTTTTTGTCATTAGACACAAGTATATTCTACCTTTTTTTATGTTTTCAGTGTGTGCTGTAGTCGTAGTGTAATATGATAACTGTAATGACCCAGAATTGAGATGTTCAGGATCACTTCCTGGTGTCTCATATGGCTCCTGTAACACACAGAACACATTGTGTGAGGTCACCTGAGCTCTCATTCATGTCTCCTTAAGCCTTTCTCATGTCATACATTCATCTGGAGTTCATTTAATCTGTCCTGTGTTCTTTTGGAGAATATCTCGTGTTCGACCAGGGTTAGAGCTTCATCCTGTGGGGTTATAAAGCTGTTATAAAGTTATGTTGTTGTGTCCCGCACACAGACGTGTCCCCTGAGGGTTTCCTCAGCAGAGAGACCGAGAGAGACGAAGAGCTGGAGCTGTGGCTGAAGATCCAGGGGGCGGAGCTACAGCTACAGGGGGCGGAGCTCCCGCCGGAGGGGGAGGGGTTTCTGATGAGCATCAGCACACGACTGCAGAGCGCTGTGGAGAAGCTGCTCATCACCATCACTGAGACCAGCACTCAGGTACACAAGAGCTCAGAAACTAAAACCCAAATAGTGTTAGTCAAGACTTCTGCTTCAAATAAATGCTGCTCTTACGAATTTCTATTCATCTGTGAATTCTGGAAAATAAAATGTATCACAGTTTCCTCAGAAATATTGAGCAGCACAACTGTCTTCAACATTGATAATAATCAGAAATGTTTCTAGAGCAGTAAATAATAATTTTTCATGATTTCTGAAGATCATGTGACACTGAAGACTGGAGGAATGATGCTGAAAATACAGCAGAGAATCACAGAAATAAATTACACTTTAACACAGATTCACACAGAAAACAGATGAATTACATCAGAATAATATTTCACTATTTTTACTGTATTTTTGATCAAATAAATGCAGCCTTGGTGATAAGAAGTGACCCCAAAAATTTGAATGATAGTGCAAAAAAATAATGCAGTGGTTTTTTTTTTTATAGTTTTTGGTAATATTTAGAAGATATATTTTTTAATCTATTTTCTGTTCTTTTCAGTTGTAGTTAAAATGTTGTCGTGTTTTTGGCAGTTTTATTAGTTTTTCTGAAGTGGGTAAAATGTTCATCTTTTTTTATACATTTAATTTAATTAAATTCATCTATACATTTAATTTAATTTATATATTTTATTTATGTATTACATTTTTTTTTTGTTTAATTTTTTTTCCTGTTAAGGTGTATATGTTTTTGTGTAATTCTATAATAACATGTTGGTGACATCAGATCAGAGTCCAGCAGATGCTCTCAGGTCACATGATCTCTGCTGGGGGCGGAGCCGTTCACTTCGGTTGCCAATAGATACTGGCTGATTTGTATAATGCTTTGGTTTCCGTGGCAGCAGTGTTGCTGGTCTGCAGTAAAGTGAAGCTATCTGTAGTAAAGCTTTGCTAATCGTTTATTAGAGCTTCCTGCTGGAGATACAGATCATCAGCCGTTATCTCTCCGATAATCAATATATCTGATCTCTCTGAAGAATACTGTGATGGACTGCGATGGTTTTGACTCCTCTAGGAATCTATAATACTTCTCCATCGATTCTTAAAAAAATAATAATAATAAAGTGAAACCAGACTTAGTTTTTTATCAAAAATAAACTTTTATTTATTTGTTTTTGTTTTTCTTAATTATATTTTCCATGTTTCTCATCACAAATATAGCAGTTTGAACTCCTGTTGGACTCTCAAAAATAAATTTTAATTTACTAATTAAATAATTAGTAAATTTGTATTTATTTGGTCATTTATTTATATATATATGCACAACAGATACCACAACAGGAACACAATAAAGAGAACAGCTAGGGAAGGCCACTGGGAAGGCTTCAGGAAACAACTGGCAGGATACTTTGGAAACAGAGGGGGCAGCAAGACCAGGCTGATAGAGAAGGCCACACAAGGCACCATAGAGCAGAGCTCAGAAACTTGTTGACCACTGACTCTGAAACAGACCAGATGCCAGGCTGGTAGAACCAGGGCAGGACACATGGGGACAGGTCAGGAACTCGAACACAAGACTAGACCGGACAAAGCTCCACAAAAACACAAGTTAAATCCAAGACAAAGAATAAACCAATGAACTAACAAAAGTAACAAAATAGAAAATTACCAATTACCAACATAAGAGAATGATCAAACAAAACCAAGAATCAAGATGAGAAAACTAAATAAATATTACAAATGAAAGCAAAGGGCAAGAACAAACAAATTACTTAAGCAAGGAGCAAGACAAGAACATACACAGACAGGGGGTGAGAATGACAACGGACCAGCAAACACAAAAGGGTACAGTGCACTATAAATAGGGAGGAAAATACATGAGGCACAGGTGAGCACAATTAGACCAACTAGTGTAACAGGAGGTTGTGAACTAACAACTAGACACAGGAAACAAACATTAAACACAGTCACAGTGCAAAACCCTGACACTCTTTATATTTTGGTGATTATTGTGAAAAGATTTTTAATGAAGTGAGACCTGACTTCATTCCTTTCATTCTTTCGTTCATTTTTTCATTCATTCTTTCATTTCTTCATTCTTTCGTTCATTCATTTTCATTTGTTCTTTCATTCGTTCGTTCAATCGTTCATACATTCATTCTTTTGTTCTTTCGTTCATTCATTCATTCGTTCATTCATTCATCTTTTTTTACATGTTTCTCACAACAGCTGTAAATATCTTGACTGCTGATTTCGGCTGCCTTCTATTGATATTTGATGCTACAGATTTGTAGATGAGATCAGCTCAGATCCGGTTGGACGTGAAATATGAGCGAGTGCACACCCAGAGCAGATGAAGATCTCTTGATGCACTGCTGGACATGATCAGAGCCCTGCTGTGGTCAGACACACAGATCTGAGTGTAATCAGGTGTAATCAGGATGATTTGTGGTGATGATGCTGGGTTCAAGCTCTAAATGTGAGTTAATCGTGTAACGGCTTGCTCAGGAATGAAGATTTATGTCCAGGTTTGGGTGTAGGAGGAGAAGTTAATCAATAATGTGCTTATGAGGGAGTCTTTGAAGAGAAAATAATTACTGGGATGGAGTGAAAGCAGCACATTCCTGATTATTAATGGTCTTGGTGGTCTTTAACCCTATTAATGCAGTCAGGTCCATTTTGGCTTGAAAAAGATAGAAACAAAGTTCTGAAAAATATATAGTTCTTAGGAAGGGAACAGAACTTTGCAGATGCTTTAAGACCCTAAAAATACACTTCATTTATATTTTACAATTATTTTCTTACGGATATAACCTTTAAAAAATATGTTTGTTTCATGTTTGCCTCACTTTGAACCTGGGCTAGTATGGAAGGCCATTAGTGTCAAAAATACTTCATAAAATAATCTGTGAAGTTATATTAGTGTCATAAACTTTTGTAAAACACATTTCACCTTTCCCCATGTCTCACACACTTTTGGACTGAATTGTGTTAATAAACGTGATTATGTATATACATATATCAATGAGCCTTTTCAGCATAAAAAAAATGATTTTATTTATTTTTTTCCAAGTAAAACTTATTTAGTTCTCAGAGTAAAGTTCATGTTGTTTTGAGTTAAGAATTCAAATTTCATTCATTCCAGTACGATTAATACTGATAATTCTCATATTAAATGTTTTTATAAATTTCACACAATTATATATTCCAATCAAATTTCTCATCAATACTGGAAAAAATATCTATGTATTTTACATAATAGTTTTATTTGCTCTGGTTCATGTGTAACCAAATTATTTTGGTTTTGGTTATTATTTTATCTATTTTTTAGTTCATAAGAAAAGGGAAAATGCAGTACTAACATGATTTATTATTATTATTTTTACATTCATTGATTTATTAGTGAGAAGTTGTTTATCAGATACAGTATGGTTGCAAAGTAGAACAAAATATAAATACAATTCTGAAAAACCAGGAATGTGCAAATAGAGATTCTGAATGCATTGAGGCTTAAATCATATAGTTCTCTGTTATAGAGAAGGAATCTGGTCGGACAGGTTCAGGCAGAGGGTGTGTGTGTGTGTGTGTGTGTGTGTGTGTGTGTGTGTGTTAAATCACCTGCAGGCTTCAGGACTCCTCCTTTACAGTCGACGTATCCCACACATGTCCAGAAACCAGGAAGTGTTTGCTC
>CM045061.1:716841-766841 GCA_024542945.1 allo-octoploid hybrid of Carassius auratus x Cyprinus carpio | reverse complement strand
ATCTAAACTAGTGATCGACCGATATTGATTTTTTATAACTGATACCGATTATTTGTATGTTTATGTACTCGATAACCGATATGCAGAACCGATATATATTTACTGTTATACTTCTGTTTCTGACAATTATTACAACACAAATGAGCTGAAAACAAAACATTATATTTATACACAAATAAATAGAGGGGTCTGAGTCCAAAAAATTTAAGCGCACTGTTACTAAGTGTCTTTGTTTTAAAATAAAAGCTTTGATGAGGTAAAAAAATAAAAACAGGTAAAAAAATAAAGCACAAAAATGATTCTAACATATTGGTGGGGGCGGGAGGGCTATTTAGGAGTGCATAGCTATATAGTAGTGTAACTTAATACTCCCAGTTAAGCAGAACTAGGTTTTAGTGTAGAAAACAGAGTCTTTCAGCATTCTGCCCTGTAAGCCTGCTTCCTTCAAAAATTTTATGCAGTGGCCGTGCATGAGGCTTCCTGATCATCAACCCAGTCAGGTGCTGAGAAATATGAACGAACTTTTTTTCCCGAGACTATATAAAGTTAAACAGCACTTGTCAGTTGGCATTTTATGATCTAGATTCAATCTAACGTTAGATCATGAAATGCCAACTGACAAAGTGCTGTTTGACTATAATTTAATAAACCGCGATCGCGCATGGAGATAATAAATAATTAATTTCCACAAAGCGGTAGGCTATATTTATATGTGTATTAGCGAAATAATTGTTATGTAGTAAATGATAATATAATCTAGGGTGTTTAAACAAGATAATCTTGTCAAAAGTTTAATTCAGTGGCCGTGCTTAAGCCTCCAGATCATCCGTCAGTTGCTAAGCAATATGAACAAACTTTCTCTTCTAGACTAATGGTGAGCAAATACAACAGATAGAGAATTAAATTCAACGCTTTTATTTTCAACATGCACTCATTCATGTCTGTTTTATTTAATTCATGTAAAGATACGTCTTTATTGGGGCAGGACATGACGAATTACACTACGTGACTCAATGAGTTCGTCTCAATTGTTTAGAAACAAGCTGCATAAATTAACTATATCAGGAATTTATGTCTCAGATCTCATTTGTGCATGTCTGTTATGTTATATAAAGTTGATTAATTAAAGCAAACCAAGTAGAACATATATTTACCTGTGCACTGAGTTGTTGTTGACTGATCTCCTCAGACACCCGGGCTGCAATGGCGGAAATCTCAAAACGGCCACAAGATGGCGCCGTAAATCGGCGAATCCGATAATACAAAACCGATACCCGATTATGGAAAAATGCTTAAATATCGGGAAAAATATCGGTAAACAGATACATCGGTCGATCACTAATCTAAACCTTTCAGATCAGTGAGTTCAGCTTCACACGGATGCTTTCATGTTTGGAATATTGATGTGTTAAGGATCAGTGCTGGAGTTTGTGTGTGTGTGTGTGTGTGTGTGTGTGTGTGTGTGTGTGTGTGTGTGTGTGTGTGTGTGTGAGTGTGAGTGTGTGTGTGCGCAGCCCTATTCAACCCCGTCAGCTTCACAGGTGACAGTTAAACTGTCAGGAAATGAGTTTTTGTTCAGTTCTCTTACTCATAAATATTGAGTTTGACACACTTTCGGTCAGATTGCAGAAGAATGTGATGCAGTTAACTGCGGGACAACGAGAGGACGATCAGTGACCTGGAACAGATTCAGGCCAGAAATGCTTTATGTTCAGATCCTGTTCACAGAGTACAGCCTGACATGCTCGGCGTGTGTGTGTGTGTGAGAGAGAGAGAGAGAGTGTGTGTGTGTGTGTGCGTGTGTGTGTGAGAGAGAGAGAGAGAGAGAGAGAGAGAGTGTGTGTGTGTGTGTGTGTGTGCGTGCGTGTGTGTGTGTGAGAGAGAGAGAGAGAAAGTGTGTGTGTGTGAGAGAGAGAGAGAGAGAGTGTGTGTGCACACTATTCATTTGTTGTATTAAATCTGTATTTCTTAATAATAACAATAATAATAACAGTAATTTATTATAATAAAATAGTTTTATTAATTTACAATTAATTTATAGTATTACTTATATTTCGTTTTAATTCGTTTTATTTAATAATAATAGTAATGTACATTTATTCATAATGAATTTATAATAATATTATTAATTTATATGTTGTTTCAAATCCTTAAATAATAATAATAATAATATTTACAGTTATTAGTTTTGTATTATTTTTGTTTTATTTGTTCAGTGAATCAAAGGATCCCTGAGTGTCACAGCGTGTGTGTGTGTGTGTGTGTGTGTGTGTGTGTGCAGGAGTGATTGACGGCTACAGCGGCGAGCGTCTGGCGCTGGAGCAGCAGATCCGCGAGCGATCCGAGCTACAGCTGCATCTGGAGCAGGAGCTGTGTGTGACCGCTAGCCGTCTGCGTGAACTGGAGCAGGAGCGTCTGCAGATTCACCACGAGCACGAGCTTCTGTCTCGCCAGCAGGACGCCATGAGAGAGGGGGCGGGGCCTCGAGAGCTGCGTATGTCACATGACTCACACTCGCTGACACGCCATTGGTTCACAGCTCAGAGAAACAGCTGCTGCGTCCCAATTCATCTCTAATGGCTAATATTGACCATGACACACGAAGATTCCATTAGAACTACAAACACGCATAAAAAGAGTTTAAAAACTACAAACATGGCGGATATTTGAGAACAATGGACAGGCAGGGAAAGGGGTCTGAGGGATAATTAGTCAATGTCTAACCGGATTAAAAAAATATTTATTTAATGTTATGCATGTTATATACAATCTGTAACTTTATAACTTTTATATCTCTCTCCAGTATGGTAGGAAATTAAATTAAACGAAATGTGAATTTTGTTAACTGAACAACTTCAGATTTTTTTATAGTATGCATTTATTTGTCATTTTAACTATTTGGAAACGGAGCAGAATAGATTTGTTATCCTGTTGCGCCCTCTATAGGACTAGTGTTGAATCAGCGTCTAGCGTAAAGCATCATGGCAGAGTACTGAAGTCTATTACTCAGTGTAACCTGACTACAGTGTGGTTTAAATGGTGACAGGATTAGCACAACTGAGCATCAGAGCATCGTTAAAGAAGCAGTAATGATGAAGTAGCTTGACCCAAAGCTTGCCTTCTATTCTGCTTATACACTCAAAAGTGTGTCTTGTTTCTTCACAAAAAGGGTACATAACTTTAGGGAATAGTATGAGTAGGTAAATTTGGATGCATCAAATGTCTCAATAATATATAATAATAACAAAAAATAATGTGATTAACTCACGATTGATTAGTTTCTTTACAGGCTGAATCCGTATTCATTCTTTGCACAAATCAATTACATTTTGCATAAAGAAAATGTAACCTATTATTTTTATGAGGTTATTTTATATGATGGTATGTTAGTATTGTTTATATTCTATTGTACTATTTAAGAATTATATAATTAAATGCTAAAATAATTAGTAAATATATAGTATGATAGTATTTAATTAGCTTTTGTTTTTAGGATTTTGGTTTTAATTGCATTTTCAATTTAGCTTAATTTTTTATATATATATTTTAATCTGTTATATAGAATTTTTGTTTTCATTTGAGTTTAAATTTAGTTTAATTTTTAGTATTTTTTTCATACTTCTGTTTTTTTTTTTTTTTGTTAATTTCAGTTAGTAAACACTATTTTGATTTGTTACATTTTTGAATCTGTTTTTTTTTTTTTTTTTTTGTCAAAAACTACTTTTTTATTTTAACTTAAGTTAACAATAACAACACTGCCATACCCCCCCCCCCACCCCCAGATGTAGTTTACGCTTCCAGTGTAAAGCTCCTTCAGATGTGATTTCAGCTGTTTTCAGATGCAGTGTGTGATGTGCCAAACTCCTGCAGGAGAACCTGAAGAGTCTTCAGACACACACACACACACACACAAACTCGCTCGGTCTCTCACTCACACACACACACACAAACACACACTCTCGGTCTCTCACTCTCTCACACACACACACACACACACACACTCTCTCTCTTGGTCACACACTCACACACACACACACACTCTCTCTCTTGGTCACACACTCACACACACACACGTGTTCATCTTCATACCTCTGTCTTCTTTCCTCCTGTATTTGCATGATGACTGTGTTGTTTTCACTCTCTTTCCTCAGGACTAGTTGAGGCTGCTCTTGACGCAGCACCTGAAGCAGGTGTGTGTGTGTGTGTGTGTGTGTGTGTGTGTGTGTGTGTGTGTGTGTGTGTGTGTGAGAGAGAGAGTGTGTGTGTGTGTGTTCATGGCCTGCACGCTGTGTATCACTGTCTCCGATCGATTGATTGATACGCACGCACTGATCAATAACACAGAGCTTTGCTTGTTTGTGTCTCCGCTGATGGACTAACAGCTGCTTGAGCTCATTAACATCACATCACATGATATCAGCTGGAAGCAGACGCTAGCATGTGTTCACCGCGGCTAGCTGCTATTGAACAGCCATCTCCTCCTACAACAGCTCATGTGCTGGATCGGCTTCAGGACTGTGCTTTCTCTCCTGGAATTAAGGAAAATAAACTCAGAATACTTTTCATGTGTAATATATAATAATAAACAAGTAATAGGGTTATTACAGTAAACTACTACTAAAGCCAGTTATATATTGTTATTGTCGGGTTTTTTATTACTAATGATGTTCTATTATAGTTTTTGCTAATATTTTGAAGTAGATTTTATAAAATAAAATAAGAAAAACAAATAAAAAAACAAATTGTATTTCAGCTAGTTGCCAAAGTTCTGTTCTTTTTGTAGTTTAATTAAATAATATAAATATTAACAGAAATAAAATATAAACAAATGAAATTCTTTATCTAGTTCTAAAGCAAAATATCTAATTTTATGTAATAAAATAAAGTTTTTCTGAAATAAAATCTGAACACTCAATTCTCATTTTCATTTGGTTTGATAAAAAAAAAACATTATGTAAATACATTTAATCAATCTATATAGACTGTTAATGAAAATTACAAAATACACAACTTTAGCTAAAATTTAATTGGAATCAAAATATAAAAATTAAATCTAATTAAAAAGAAGTATATTGATATTATATGATGGCTGTTCAATAAGACACAGATTTCTTTTTCCCTTCCTTTCTGTTTTGAATTTGCACTTTAACCCCCCCCCCCCCCCCCCGTGACGTCACAGGCCCCGCCCCTCATCCTCTCCTGCACTGTTTATTGGTTCGTTGGTTGCTGATGGGATCATGTGATCATGGATCGTACAGGATTGGGAAGGATTGTGGGAAATGGGAAATTTGTCTCGTCGATGTGCCATATGCAGCTGGAGACAAAAGTGGAGAACAGCAGAGAACATTTACAAAAACATATCATGATCATCACAAAATCAAAAGAACAAAAGAAAGTACATTTTGCATAAAGAAAAATAAATGTAAACTATACCATTTATGTACTATTCTAGTATTTTTTTATATTTTGAATTAGATTTTGTTTTTCACATTTTCAATTTTCATTCCATTTTAGTATTTTTATTAGTTTTAAATTAATTTTTCTTTCAGTATAAGTAAGTTTAGTATTTCACATCAAACTTGTTTAATTTTGGAAAAGTTGCCAAGGGAGCATTGAGTTTTATCTAATGTTTATATTTAATTTTATTTAGTTTCAGCTTTATTTCAGTTGCTATATGCAACTTTTAATAGTTTTAGTAAAAAATATAAAAATGTATTATATTGCTTTATTGCAGTATTTATGTTAATTATTTATTTTCATCTAGATTTCAGTAGGTGCTTCTCATTTTATTTTTTTTTATTTTTTTTGTATTTATATTTAATTAATTTTTTGTTTGAGTAATTTCAGTACTTTAACATAATTCAATTGTTTGTCAAGGCAACGTTTATGATTAACGTTAAAGTTTGTAATTATATTTAATTAAATATTTATTTAAATAAGTGAAAATAACTTTTAATAGTTTTAGCTGTAGTTTTACAACAAAATGTATCTGTATTTCTTAAAATGTCAGGAACATTTTTTCTAAAAAAATATTCAGTTCTACCAAAATGTGATGTCCTCTGTTTCTTCTGATTTTGTGGTTAAAATTATCTTAACATGTTGTTGAGAAATTTAATGAGATTCCTTTTACAGAGCAGTTTGTTTCCTATAAATGAAGTTTGCAATATGCACTTTATTAAAGTCCATCAAGACTACAGCAGCATAAAATAATGCTCTGAGAACATTTTTTTTTTTTTAAAGTTGAGATTTAATGAAGACTTGAACTAGTTTTTGACAGTCTTTGACATTGTGAATGATTCTCTGAAGCTGCTCCATGTTTTGCCATCCGCCGAGCATCAGTCCTGGCGTGGGCTTTGCTAACGAGCATCTGTCTGTCCACAGACCTGCTGGAGGAGACAGAGAAGCTGATGGCAGAGAAGGTGGAGGTGCAGCGTCAGGCGCAGAAGGAGAGCAGCGAGCTGCTGCAGCAGGTGAAGCATCTGGAGGCGGAGCTGGAGGAGCAGGTGAGCCGTCTGCAGGAGCTGCAAGAGACGCACAGCGCAGAGACGACCGACCTGAGGCAGCAGATACAGGCCTTAGAGAAGCAGCTGGAGAACAACCGCAAGTTCATGGACGTGAGTCACTTCAGCATGCTTCTGCTTCCTCTGAGTTCATATCTCCCCAAACTGAGTTCATATCTCGCACTACTGAGTTCATATCTCGCACCACTGAGTTCATATCTCGCAGTACTGAGTTCATATCTCGCAGTACTTAGTTCATATCTCGCAGTACTTAGTTCATATCTCCCCAAACTGGGTTCATATCTCGCACTACTGAGTTCATATCTCACAGTACTGAGTTCATATCTCCCCAAACTGGGTTCATATCTCGCACTACTGAGTTCATATCTCACAGTACTGAGTTCATATCTCCCCAAACTGAGTTCATATCTCCCCAAACTTCATATCTCGCACTACTGAGTTCATATCTCGCAGTGCTGAGTTCATATCTCGCAGTGCTGAGTTCATATCTCGCAGTTCTGAATTCATATCTCGCTGTGCTGAGTTCATATCTCACAGTACTGAGTTCATATCTCGCAGTGCTGAGTTCATATCTCACAGTACTGAGTTCATATCTCGCAGTTCTGAATTCATATCTCGCTGTGCTGAGTTCATATCTTGCAGTACTGAGTTCATGTCTCAAAGTTCTGAATTCATATCTCGCAGTGTTGAGTTCATATCTCGTAGTGTTGAGTTCATATCTCAGTGCTGAGTTCATATCTCGCCATACTGAATTCATATCTCACAGTGCAGTGCTGAGTTCATGTCTAGCAGTGCTGAGTTCATATCTCGCAGTTCTGAATTCATATCTCAAAGTTCTGAATTCATATCTCGCAGTGCTGAGTTCATATCTCGCAGTTCTGAATTCATATCTCGCAGTACTGAGTTCATATCTCAAAGTTCTGAATTCATATCTCGCAGTGCTGAGTTCATGTCTCAAAGTTCTGAATTCATATCTCGCAGTACTGAATTCATATCTCGCAGTACTGAATTCATATCTCGCAGTACTGAGTTCATATCTCAAAGTTCTGAGTTCATATCTCACAGTACTGAGTTCATATCTCACAGTACTGAGTTCATATCTCGCAGTGCTGAGTTAATATCGCTAAGTTCTGAATTCATATCTCGCAGTGCAGAGTTAATATCTTGCAGTTCTGAATTCATATCACGCAGTACTGAATTGTGAAATGTAAACTCAGAATTGTGGGGGAAAGAAGTCACAATTGTGACTTAAAAAGTCAATAAAATGAGTCGCAATTACCTTTTACATTTTTAATAATTTTTTTGATTCCATAGCAAAAATAAGCTTTCACTCTCATTTAATGTTTCGTTTTTTTCCTAACCAGCAACCAGTCACACAGTGTTACATCTGAACAGATGTTTGTGTGTGGTTTAACATGGTAGCATGCTAAGCGTGTTACATGGTCCGTACGGCTGGAGCCTGAGTGTTTCCGTCCTTCTATCTATCAGGAGCAGGCGGCGGACCGGGAACATGAGCGAGATGTCTTTCAGCAGGAGATTCACAAACTGGAGCAGCAGCTGAAGAATCCCACCAAAACACAGACAGGAAGTGACCGACGGGACAGAGAGGTACGACACGCGGTCGCTCGACTAGATTCACTCTCGCTTCTGTCTTCAGACACAGAGGTCGAGATCGACTCTCATACCAGCTCAGAGTGTTGATTTACACACACAACACCTCACAACATCACAACTATATTTGTCTGAGATTCAACTGTTTGAAAATTTGGAATCTGAGGGTGCAAAAAAATATATATAAATAATAATCTTTAAAGTTGTTCAAATGAAGTTCTCAGCAATGCATATTACTGTTCAAAAATTAAGTTTTGATATATTTATATGTTGGGAAATTTACAAAATATCTTCATGAACATGATCTTTACTTAATATCCTAATGATTTTTGTCATAAAAGAGGAATGTATAATTGTGACTCACACAATGTATTGTTGTCTATTGCTACAAATATTTCTGTGATATTAATGACTGCTTCTGTGCTGCAGGGACACAGATACTGATGCAGTGTACTTTGTAATGCCATAGTGCCACATATATCTGAGTTTGGTGACCAGTAGATGATGAACACACACACTCTCTCTCTCCCTCTCTCTCTCTCTCTCACACACACACACACACACTCTCTCTCTCTCTCTCTCTCTCTCTCTCTCTCTGACGTGGGTCTGGTGTGTGTGTGTGTGTGTCAGGTGCAGGAGCTGAGCACGGCGCTGCAGGAGAAGGCAGACTGGTGCAGTGAGCTGTTGTTGAGCTCGGAGCAGCTGCAGAGAGATGTGTGTGAGAGAGACGAGGAGATCGAGACGCTGGGAGCACGTCTGAGGGAGCTGGAGCACACACTCATGCACAGGGTCAGTGTGTGTGTTTGTGCTCGTGACGCAGAGCTAACGCTGCTAGCTGAGAGAGACTGAGAGGGAGAGTGTGTGTGTGTGTGTGTGTGTGTGTGAGTGTGTGTGTGCATGTGTGCGTGTGGATGCAGCGGTTCAGCGTCACGTCTCTGCTCTGATGGTCACGTTCTGCTTCTGTGTGTGTGTGTGTGTGTGTGTGTGATGTGATAGTGATCTGAGGGATTGTTGTCATAGTAGTGGGATGATCTAGATGTTATTCTGAGTGTTTTATTATGAGTAGTAGCGTGTTTCTGGATGAAACGCACACACTCTCGCTTTTCACATTGACCTTGAGTTGTTAAGAAGCAATATACAAATAAATAAATGTTTTTAATTTTTTTTTTTTATTATTATTATTATTTTGTCTTATTTTGTTTTCTTGTTCTGCTTTTCATTCAACTTTTTTTTTAATTATAATTTTTTTGCTATCATCATTTTGTTGTCAGACATTTTATTTTGAATATAAATATTATTATATTTGCCAGCATTATTATTATTTCGTCATTATTTTTGTAATTGATATTTAGTCATTCAACATTTTTTATTATTTGTTTACTATTATAATATTTTGTTGTTAGACTCATTTTGAATATTAATATTATTATCATCATTATTATTTTGTCATTCAACTTATTGAACATAATGTCGAACACAATGAAGTCAACTGTGTGTGTGTGTGTGTGTGTGTGTGTGTGTGTGTTTCACGTGTGTGTGTGTGTGTGTGTGTGTGTGCGCGCAGGTGGAGGAGGTCCAGCATGTGTCTATGGCGAGCAGAGCAGACATCACACTGGAAGCACAGCTGCAGACAGAGAGAGAGGCTCTAGACAGGAAGGAGAAAGAGGTACTTCCTGTCACACATTCTGAGATCTGGTGTGTATCCAGATGCAGTTATGACTCAGTTCTGTGTAGTGCTCATCACTCTGGTGTGTTTATAGGGAGCTCAGAGTGAACTCTTCACTGTAAAACAGTATTTCTGGGTGAGAAAGCATCACTGCTGTCGTTTATGCTGGGACTCTCAAACATCCCATAATAACTCATGTTACGCCGCTCACGAGTCTGATAAACCTCTGTTGTGGAGATGATTCCTGTTCCCATGGTAACAGAGACTATTATGGGTAGTATACAGAGCATCACCGGAAATCCTCAAGAGACATGTTTTTATTTTCCCCATGATTTTTATTTTATTATTAAATTTAGTAGCAATCAAAACGCTTGTCTAATTCATTGAATAATAACACTTATATAGTTTAACAATAATTAAATAAAGCTGTTTCATTAATTAGTTTTTCCCTCAAAAAGTCTGTTTTATTACCATTTATAACTGAAAAGCATGTTTAATCAATTAAATCCAGAAAATCTCAACAATATGACATTATTATTTTTTTATTTTTTTTTACAATAATAGAGTTCTATGAAATGTTACAATTTTCCAGAAATGATTAGTTGTCCGTGTGTTTCTGTATGATTTAATACAAATGTATTCTCAAAAACGGTGGTAATCAAATGAAAGCATAACACATTGGCATTTAATTCGTTTTTTTTAAGTAATAATAAACAGGCCAGTAATATTTATGCTAATAAAGAACTAGTTTCTAATGAGAACTGGCCACTAAAGTGTTACCAGTAACTGATGAAAGTGTTTAACGTCAGAAGAGCAGCTGAAAGCAGGCAGTTTATGATGTGTGTGTGTGTGTGTGTGTGTGTGTGTGCAGCTGGTGAATCTGGAGGAGCAGCTGGAGCAGTTTCGTGAGGAGCTGGAGAACAAGAGCGAGGAGGTGAATCAGCTTCACATGCAGCTGGAGATCCAGAGGAAGGAGATCGGCGTCCATCAGCAGGATCAGGCCCGGCTCGCTCAGGTGAAGAGCATACACACGTCCCCCTCGGCTTCTCAAACACCGCTGGGACTCGGGAGCACAGACACAGTCATATATTTCTAGCAATAGCCAACCATTATAAATGTTTCCTTTATAAAGCTGAGAGTTCCACTCCTTGATTCTGATTGGCTGAGCCGTGTTCAAAGCTGTAGTAAATGACTACAAAGTAACACACACCTTTGTTTACTTCTGTGTGTTGCTCGGCAACCACTTTGTAACAACAACAACTGATTCTGAGGAGCTACATTGTTTGGTGGAAGAATACTGTTGTTATTAATATCATTACACTTTATTTGCTCTGTTTCATTCTGTGAGACCTTACTACATTCATTGAATAACCGTTTTATTAAAGCAATAATCCCAGAGAAGCTGTGGTTTACAGTGATTTTATAACAGCTCGTTCATAACAACACGCCTCAGCTTTTATAAATTCAGTTTTTGGGGCTTATTGCATTAGGATATTAAGTAAAGCTCATGCTCTATGAAGATATTTAGTACATTTCCTACCATAAATATTTAAAAACCTGATTTCTGATTTGCTAATAACTTCATTTGGACAACTTTAAAGACGTTTTTTGCCCCCTCAGATTCCAGACTTTCATAACAAACCAATCATCAAAGGAAACCTTATTTATTCAGCTTTCAGGCGACGCATAAATCTCAATTTGAAAGAGTTGAATCAGAGTGTGAGTGTCGGAGAGAGATCATCTGGACGCTGATCTTAGCTAAATCAGCTCCCGACAGACAAAGACTGTCCTAAATCCAGAGTCATGTGATGATGTTTAACTCTTGAAGGTGTTGGAGGAGAAGGACAGGCAGATAGCCGTCCTAAACGAGCAGCTCGTTAAGAGTCCGCACACGGGAACAGACCCTGAGAAAGAGGTAAAGTCGTAAACGTGTGTGTGGAAACACAGCGGCTGTCGGGGCGTGATGGACTCATGCATATAGTGTGTGTGTGTGTGTGTGTGTGTGTTTGATGCATCTCATGTCTTTTGTCGGCTTGTGTTTGCATCTTATTTTAGCAACACTGTAAAATGCATGAGCGTCTGTTTAAAGAGTGTGGAGAGTTCATAGCATCATAAGAACTGAGTGCATTCTTTAAACAGGAAGTGTTTGCTGTTACTCTGATTGAATCTCTGATTGAGTCCTTTACTCATCCGCTCGTGTTGTGATGTGGTTTGGTGTTTGTTCTGCAGTGTGTTTGACTTGGATTCGTCTCATAGGCTCCTGGTGAAAGGGATTGTTTGACCAAAAAGGGAAATGACTCGCTCAAACCCATGATTGTGGGAAATGACACGAGATGTTTAGTGGGATGTTCACGCTGCTCTTTTCCACACACTGGAAGTGAAGTGACATGAAAGTGCAACAGTATTATTATAAAAATAGTCCAATAACACATGCATCAGTGTTACATTAATATCATTTTATTAGTTTATTTTTTATGTCTATATAGGTTTTATTCATTTTGATTTCAGTTTTAGTTTTACATATCATAAATTATTATTAAATTATTTAAAAAAAAAACAGTTTTATTTTAATTAACACTTATTTTAGGTAACAAAGAACCAGTGTTTTAAGGTTTTATTTGACATATATATATGCTCTGTGTTTCATGTCTCTGTATGATCCAGTGTATGAAAGAGAGCAGTCGGTTTACTGTCTAATGCATCTGTGCTTTGTTTCCTGAAAAAGTCATAAGTGTTGATGATGACAGAATATTTATATTTGCATGAAATATTCCTGAGTGGTTTATTGCACCACTGATCTATCGATTCCTAAATCTGACCGTCTTCTGTGATTTTAACCAAATATCTGTTCAGTATTTTAAAGGAATGCATCGTCAAAAATAGGGATGCACGATAATATCGGCACAACATCGGTCTCGGCCGATAAAAGCTTAAAATGACCATCATCGGTATCAGCCGATATGAATATTTCTGCCGATGAGCCAAACCGATATTCTCCAAGTGAAATAATTGACCTGTTTTTCAGGTGTGAATGTCTGTCTACATTTGTAAAATAATACATTTATGGTAGAATCAGTACAGAAGAGATACATGGATTTCTCTTCAGTAAAATTAAAGTTTAAATATATCAGGCGAAAATGTTTATATGTATCGGCATCGGCCAAAATTATTTTGAAAATATCGGCATATCGAATATCGGCCAAAATCCAATATCGTGCATCCCTAGACAAAAATAGATATTTTGTCATCATTTCCTCACGTTAATGCTGTTCCAACCTATTATTTTCTTTTTTAATGAAATGCTTATAAAGTAATACTGGGTTGGAACGACTAATGCTAAATGATCTTCATTCTTGGGTGAACGACTGAAGGAATACTGTGAGATTAAACCCAAAGACAATGACTCATGTGTTGGTGTGCAGGCGGAGGAGGAGAAGGACGAGCTTCTGCGAGAGATGGAGGCGCAGGTGGAGTGTCTGAGGAGCGAGCAGGAGCGTCTGAAGAGGGACAGCGAGGAGGAGGTGGAGCAGCTCAACGCCGTCATCGAGAAGCTGCAGCAGGAGCTGACACACATCGAGCTCAAGCAGCGTCAGGACGAGAGCGAGGAGATGAAGCAGAGGATGGAGGAGTCTCTGCGAGAGAAGAGCGCTGCGCTCGTGGTGCTGCAGGCCCAGGTGCAGGCGCTGGAGGAGAGCGCGGGGTCACAGGTCACCAGCTTGAGTCAGCGGGTGGAGGAGCTGGAGACCAGCCTGGAGCAGAAGGACTCAGAGCTGCACACATGCAGGTTAGTGTTCATTACAGCAAACAAAACCTGACTCGCCCACAAACAGGACTTAAAATTACTAAAATTCTCACTAATGCAGGTTGAAGGTGGAACATGCGCAAACGGACGCCGACGCTCTGTACGCTAAAGTGACTCAGCTAGAGGAGAAACTCAGGGAGAAGGTGGCCGCTGTTCTGGTCTGTCAAGCACAACTGGAAGCCATCCAGACACAAACCAAAGAGCTCCGCGCTGAGGCCCACGCAGGAGAAGCCATGGGCCCCAGCACGCAGCAGCGGTCGGAGGGCCTCACGGCGCAGGATGGAGCCTCCACAGGGAAGACGAGTCTGCTGACGGAGAAGCTGACGGAGCTGGAGGAGGGTCTGAGCGGGATGCAGAAGGACCAGGAGCTGCAGAAACAGCTGTTGAGCAGCTCTGAGGAGGAGGTGATGGAGTACGAGCGGAGGTTAGCCGTGATGATCGACTTACTGAACCACATGAGAAGCAGACCTTCCCATCACAGACTGGTGCGTCTCTGTTATATTCAGAACTAGGACAAACTTTGATTTTACTAATCAACCGATATATCATCATGACCGATATTATCGGCCGATATTTGTCTGTT
Source organism: allo-octoploid hybrid of Carassius auratus x Cyprinus carpio (assembly GCA_024542945.1). Lineage (NCBI taxonomy): Eukaryota > Metazoa > Chordata > Actinopteri > Cypriniformes > allo-octoploid hybrid of Carassius auratus x Cyprinus carpio. The sequence continues at coordinate 752,658 of CM045061.1, read as the reverse complement.
TTTTTTTTTTTTTTTTTAATACATTAGCCAATACGTTTTTATACTTGGCCAAAAATGTTGTGTGTATACCAATTTGACTATATGGTGGTCACAACTGACAAATTGTCATGACCGATATTTGTCACTTTTTTAATTTTCAGCATTAGCGGATACGTTTTTATACTCGGCCAAAAATGTTGTTTGTATATAAATATGACTATACAGTGGTCAACCGATATATTGTCACGACTGATATTATCTGCCGATATTTGTCATTTTTGATTATCTGCTTCAGCCTATAAGTTTTTATACTTGACCAAAAATGGCCAATATATATATATCAGTATGACTATATAGTGGGGATATATTGTCATGACCGATATTATCGGCCGATATTTGTCCTTTTTTAAATTTTTTTATTATCGTCATCAGCCGACACGTTTTTATATTTGACCAATAAATAGGACTTTTATTTTGACAGCACCTTAAACATAGGTTCTCCCTTTCATCATCATTATTAGTTTACTTTGTTTGTTTTTTTTGTAAAACAATTTATTAGCTTTGTCAAATAATTGAATGAAAAATGTTATAATACTTTTTTCCCTTTATTGTCTAGTTGTTTTTAACATCTTTATTTGTGAAAAATACTGTAATAGGATTAGAGAATCAAGAAATTCCAATCTACAGTATAAATGTTTATTTTGCAGTTTTTATAAGTTGATTCATTTTAATTCATGATTTATTTGACATTATTTTAGTAAATATTATAGATGATAAATAGACATTGCGTTGCATATCATAATGAAGTGCTGATTTTGTCTTTATTTTGATGAATGGTGTTTGAGATCATCTGAAGAGATTCTGTCTGTCCGCAGGTGTCCGGTGAGGCCAGCCAGTCGCTGTCAGAGCAGCTGCAGGAGGTCAAAGGTCAAGCTGCGTCCACTCAAGAGGAGCTGAGCTGCTACAGAGAACTGAGCCACAAGCTTCAGGAGGAGATGGAGGTACAGACGCCTCGTCCTGCTCTTCTCACAGGACACACTGCTCTTCATTGAGATGCTATCGTTCCTGAACAGCAGAAGAACTAATAAGCAGAGTAAAATGAGTTAAATCTTGTGTCTGTGTGGATATTTGTTACTCACATGGGTTTCCTTCCCAGTTAAAAGCAGGTGATTTTTTTAAACACTTGTTTGGTTTGTAAAGTCTATTTTATGTTGTTTCTTCCTCAGATGAAGGAGAGCATGATCACACAGCTCCAGACGGCCCTCAATCAGGTGGAGAACTAACCTTCAGCTCCTTACTAAATTTAGCTAATTTTCAGATTACCCTAGCGACTTTTTTTCACAATGCACATAGCAACACATTTAGCTTTTTTTTTTTTTTTTATAAAAAAAGGGACAATACATTTTTTAGGACATTATCTGTTGTCCATTATGCGTTCAAACCCTGTAAACTGAACACACAAAATGCAATGCGTAATTAACTGCTAAACACACTATTTACAGGTATAATTGTTTAGAATGTGTAGTACTTGTTTACTAGCTATCAAATAAAATCTTGTGAATAGGTTTTCAATAAGTCAATGCATTTAAAAAGTTATTTATATTATGCATTTATGTTACTTCATGAACTAATCTAAATTAGCATGTGTATCTGATGCACTGACACAATGTTGCGTCGTGATAACATGATGATGACATCACAGCGTCTTTTAGCAACAAACCGGCCTTCCTTCAGCAGCTGACCTCCGCTCAGCGCTAACCCTTCACTTCCTGTTCCTCGGCGCAGGTCTCCGCGAGCACGCGTGATGAAGACGCTGCTCAGCTGCTCCAGGAGGTCAGAGGTCAAGCGAGCAGCAGACTGCAGGAGCTGGAGAGCAGCAGAGATCAGAGCGTCAGACTGCAGGAGCTGCTACAGGTGTCTAAAACACATGATCTGAGAGCAAACGCTCAGATTTAACTAAGAAGATCCATCCAAATGAGAGTTTGTGTTTCCATAATGAATGTGTGTATTTATATATATGTGTGTGTGTGTGTGTGTGTGTGTGCAGGAGCGAGAGATGAGCATCGCTCTGCTGAAGGATCAGCTGCACCGGGTGAGTGTCCTCCGCTGGACCTCCACACGTCTGACGGGACGCTCGCTGTGACCTTTAACCTCTGCTGGTTTCTCCGCAGGCCTCACAGGAGGGCGATCGGTCCACGGCCGAGCTGCTGCAGGAGCTGCAGGAGGTCAAAGGTCAAGCGGCCGCCACCAAAGAGCAGCTGAGGAGCTTCCAGGAGCGCAGCCTCAAACTGCAGGAGGAGATCGAGGTACTTCCTGTCCACTTCTAGCTCCGCTTCCTGTCTGCTTCCCCCTAGTGCTTGATGAAGGAACACAAGAGCTTCATGTGATCGTTATAGAGACTGTTCATAAAAGTCTTTAAATAGTCAAAACATGAAATAAGTGTTCAGTAACCAGGGTCTAAATTGTGAATCTTTTTAAATCTCTCTTTTTATGAATAGAATTTTTTTTAATGATTTATTTTAATTTCACATTAATGATATAATGAACTTTAACCAAGTATTTTATTTTTATTAGTTTCAATTTTACATAGAAATGATTATGTACATTTCATATTATATAATATAAATGTATTCCTTTTTTATATTATTTTATTTTCATTTTATGTTTTATGATTTAATCGATTTTTTTAAATAAGTGCTTCCATTTGATTTGCATTAATTAAAAAATATATTTATATATTTTTAATCGTTATTATTGAATTGCTTTTTTGTAAGTGTCTTAATTCCATAGGTTTGGGTTATTTATTTTAATGCACATTTTTTTATTATTTATTTAATTTTAGAGTGCATTTTTATTTTGGAATGTTTTTTTTCTTACTTAATGTACTCTCCATTTTTTTTAAATAAAATTTTATTTAAATGTTCTAATATGATTTTATACGTTTAAAGTGTTCTATTTAATTTTAAGTTTTTGTTATTTTTTATTATTTAAATTATTATTGTATATATTTATAAACAATTAATTCATATAATAAATAATATTATCTACTATAAATTATTAATTTATTTTTAAGTTAATTATTTATTATAACTTCAAATTTGTATAATTTTAATTCATTTTAGCGAATGATTGTGTGGAGTGACAGCAGCAGAATAATGCGCAGAACTAAAGACAGCAGGCTGAGCTTAGCTGAACCTCCAGATGCAGATCCAGGTGCTGATGTAAACCGCTCTCGTGTCTCTCTCAGGTCAGAGACGCCTCCATCGCTGAGCTGAAGGACACGGTTCATGAGCTCCAGACCGCTTTGGCCAGATCCAGCGATGAGCCGGCCCAGCCCAGACAGAAAGGAGACGTCCGAGAGCCCCCTGGGATGGACAGAAGCACAAGGAAAGAGCAGCAGGAGCTGATGCTGGGATACGAGGAGAAGATCGCACAGATGCAGGAGCTGCACGCGGCTGAGATCCTGGACATGGAGTCCAGACACATCTCTGAGAGCGAGAGTCTGCGGAGAGAGAGCCAGCGTCTGGAGGACGAGTGTGGAGCGCTGAGAGATGCCATCCACACCCTGCAGAGGTCACAGGTCAGACATCACCCCCCTCGTGTTCCACAGACAGCACATCTCACTCATCTCTCAGAAACATGCCTCCTGAGACAGAGGCTCGGATGTGTTTATAAAGATCCTCTCAGTTGTCTGTGTTAGTTTAGTGTCTTTGAGATACTGCATTTCTATTATTTCATTTTTTTATTTCTTGAATTATTGTAAATTTACATTATTATTTAATTATTTTTATATTTATTAATTTCTTTATTTTTATTAAAAAAATTATATTCAAATATTTGTATCTTTTTTTTTTCATTTAAAATTTATTTTTATAATTTTTTAATATTTTTTTTATCATTTTCATTTTTTTTAGGTTTATAGTATTTAATCATTTTTATTTATTATTGATCCTCTCAGTTGTCTGTGTTAGTTTAGTGTCTTTGAGATACTGCATTTCTATTTTTAATTTCTTGCATTATTGTAAATTTACATTATTATTTAATTATTTTTATATTTATAAAAAAAAATATTTTTATTAAACAAAATTATATTCAAATATTTGTATCTTTTTTCATTTAAAATAATTTTTTATAATTGTTTAATATTTTTTTATCATTTTCATTTTTTTTAGGTTTATAGTATTTTTATTTATAATTTCAGTGCATCAAGTTAACCCAAATGAAAAATTAGTTGCATTGACTGTAGTTTTTATTAATAATTGTAATAATTTTTTATTTTCTGTTTCAATTATTATTTTTTTTGATAGTTTTTGTTTGGTACATCAAATGAAACTAAATGAAAATAAGAAATGTTGCCTTGGCAGCTAGATAAATATAAAATATAAAATATGATAAAAGATAAATAAGATAAAATATGTCTTATGTATATTTTTTATTTTAATTCCAGCTTTTTAAACTAACAAAACAAATGTTTAGTTCCAGCCAGTGAAAATGTTTTTGAGGTTTGCTTTAATAACCCTGAATCACAAAGATGGTGGAGTGACGATTAAAAATGCTGTAAAAGTGTAGAGAATCTAATGTAACCTGCATGAAAACAATTATTTTATTTAGTTTTTAAAGAGCATGCACTAATGAATAACTCACAGTGAAAGCAGAAACATAATTCAGTAAGTGTTTGGCGTCCGTGATGAAGTGACATCAGAGTGACTGTGTGCTAGTGATCTCAGATGATTGTTGTTCTCAGGCTCCATCAGTGAGGTCTGAACGTCCAGACGTCTCTCCGATTAAAGATGGATACACCAGCGGTGAGAGTCAGCAGCACTACAAACATAGATGACTCATGAACACTAATGTTGAAATATATGGTTCAGTAAATTAAAAAAGATATATATTTTTTAGCTTTTTTCTGTGTGAATCTGTGTTAAAGTGTAATTTATTTCTGTGATGCTCCGCTGTATTTTCAGCATCATTCCTCCAGTCTTCAGTGTCACATGATCTTCAGAAATCAGAATAATATGATGATTTACTGCTCAAGAAACATTTCTGATTATTATCAATGTTGAACACAGTTGTGCTGCTCAATATTTCTGTGGAAACTGTGATGCATTTAATTTTTCAGGATTCACAGATGAACAGAAAGCACATCTATCAGATGTTTTGAAACGTCTGCAATAATGAATGAAAAAAGCATGAAATGCACAGAGACTCTTATTTTGAAATGTCTGCACTGTGGACTGTACAGTTCAGATGAGGGAAATAAAATATGCATTATAACAACCATCTAAAACATATTAGCATATAAAAACCGTATTTCATTGATGAAAATGGACTCAGACCTCAAATGTCTTCCTGTCACTTTTGATCAGTAGATGGCAGCGCTGATGTATTCGTGATGTGTTTGTGTCACAGACAGCGGTTCAGACTGGAGTCAGCGAGCAGGTTATGATCCGCACCGCAGCACACCTGAAGGAGCGCGCCGAGACACGGACACAGAGCTCCTGCCCGACACCATCAAGGTATTACTCACAATACATCTACTCTTTTAATTAAAGTATGCCTGCTGTTGAGCAAATATGATGGAAAAAGCACTGCTGCATTATTATACCATCAGTATTTTTAAAAAAGAAACCTCTAAAGTAGAGAAATATGATATTATCGGTTTGATATCGGTTTCAGCTGATAAACATAAAATACACCTAAAATTAATTTGAATTGTTTCTGAATAAATAAAGCGGTCATGAAGTCTTTAGCATGTTTTGATTTAAATGTCAGGAGCTAAAGCTCACATAAAAACATCACAAACATGACACTTGTAAATTAAATATATAAGTATATATATATATATATACTGATTTATTTGTTAATGTGTAACATGTTTTTTTTTTTTTTTTTATTATGAGCGCTAAAATATTTTCGGAGTTTTTACAACTCTTTTGCTTTAGTCCATCTACAAATGTTAAATTCTACACTGCATCTAAACCCTATCGTTTTGCAAAACTAAAAACTAAAAATGCAGCGATGGAGAGATGTAGTTATTTTCAAAGCTTCGGTGTACTGTCATTAATAAAGAACTTCATTATTGTTTATTTAATTCTAACAAACAAGCTAATTTGCTTAAAATTTCCTCACAGGAGAGATTTGGTGCTGTTTCCAGACAAAAGTAAATATATCGGTATCGGCCAAAATGAGTTTAAAAATCCTATTAAATATCGGCAAAAATCCGATATGGTGCATCCCTATTTAAAAACAATATGACTGTCTCTAATAACTCAAGCATAGCATGAAACACTGGTAATATGCAGCACTTTCAGCATGTAAATAGTTAAATGATAGCATCCCATAATAACCTATATTAGATTAATCAGATATGAGTACAGCTAACCCAGACTTCACTGTGTGACTTCGAAGCCTCTTCTCACATGCTGTGTCCAATCAGAGCTCAGTGTGTGTGTGTGTGTGACTGTGGTCAGTAAAGCAGCTGTGTTCTCACAGAGTCTGCTGCGTGAGGTGCATCAGGAGGGCATGCAGGTGCTGTCTCTGACCGAGCTCCCGCTGACCGAAGCTGATCCACCTCCTCAGAGCAGAGAGAGAGAAAACACCGCCCTCATCAACACCATCCAGTCTCTACAGCTCCTCATCAGCACACTGCAGACGCACACACAGGTGAACACACACACACACGCGCACACACTCACAGGTGAACACACACACACACACAGGTGAACACACACACACACACAGGTGAACACACACTCACAGGTGAACACACACACACACACACACACACAGGTGAACACACACACACACACACACACACACTCACAGGTGAACACACACAAACACACACACACTCACAGGTGAACACACACAAACACACACACACTCACAGGTGAACACACACACACACACACACAGGTGAACACACACACACACTCACAGGTGAACACACACACACACACACACACACACTCACAGGTGAACACACACACACACACAGGTGAACACACACACACACACACAGGTGAACACACACACACATACACACTAACCAAGAGATAAAGACCAAAAATACTAAAAAAACAAATAATAATAATGAATGCAAGAGTAATAAAGTAAATAAAATACATATTCAAATCATAAAAAAATTATTCTTTTTTTTAAATGTAGGACTAAATAAAGAATGTGTCGTATCAGTGCATTTGTTCCTGTACGTTCCTGTAGTAGTGTCTAGTGTATCTGTGTGTGGCTCCGCCTCCAGCGCTAGTTGAGACGTGTGTGTGTGTGTGTGTGTGTGTGTGTGTGTGTGTGTGTGTGTGTGTGTGTGTGTGTGTGTGTGTGTAGCTGGATGTGGACTGGAGAGCGGAGCTGCTTTCAGCCGTCCAGCAGGTGTTTGTTCAGGAGCGAGACGTGCTGAAGAAGCTCTTATACTCTCATCTGGAGCGACTGGACACGGCTGACGCGGTCACTCATCTCACGCAGCTGGAGCGAGCGCTAGCGGAGCAGGTTAGCATGCGCCAGAGCTAGTCAGACTCCAGATAACATATAAATCTCTCGATATAAAACACAAACAGCTATGCACTGGATATTTAAAGTGTACAAAAGTGTATTGGCTACAACTAGACAGACTCTTCTCTGCTCCTCACATTGCAAAGAATATGTTTCATCTCACTTCATTCTGATTGGAGAGGGGCGGAGTTATGAGGTTTGACTGACAGCTTGAGGATCCAATGTATTGGTTAAATATGTGTAAATCCCACACACAGAAATAACGGTGACTGCTAACACTGAGATTAGGACGTTCTGATCATTTATCACAGCTGGCGATGGGAAAAGTGTATGAGATGTGAATGAGTGTGTGTTGTGTTCAGGACGCGAGGCACAGGGGGCTGATGGGAGCGCTGAGCGACGCGGACAGAAACAGCCTGCGCTCAGAGATCCAGCAGCTCAGAGATCAGCTGCACACACTCACAGCAGAGCAAACACAGCGCCACCATCAGGACAGAGCCGGTATGACACGCTCCTCAGAGAACAACAGCTTCAGCTGCAGACACGTCTCTAATTCTCTGTTGATCAGGAACCCAGAGCGGGAGGCTGCTTGAAACGATGAGGGTCGAGTCCGGCTCTGATGGACTGGAGGAGATGAAGAGTGAACTCAACCGCACTAAACTAGAGCTGGAGAACACTCTACAAACACAACACACACACCTGAAGGAGCTGCACACACTCCGGTAACAAACACACACACAGACACAGACAGAAAGACACGCACAGACACACACACACAGACACACACACACAGATACAGACAGAAAGACACACGCACAGACACACACACACAGATACAGACAGAAAGACACACACACAGACACACACACACACACACAAATACAGACAGACACACACACACACAGACACACACACACACACACACACACACACACACAAACACAGACACACACACACAGACACACACAGATACAGACAGAAACACACACACACATAAAATCCTAAAATCATAATAAAGTAAAAATACAAATAATTTATACATTTATATGTCTGTGTGTGTGTGTGTGTGTGTGTGTCTCTCTCTCTCTTTTCTTTCTCTCTCTCTCTTTGTGTGTGTGTGTGTGTGTGTCTCTCTCTGTGTGTGTGTGTATGTGTGTGTGTGTGTGTGTGTGTGTGTGTGCAGGGCGGAGGTCTCCCTGAAGGCCGCTGAGGTGGACACACTGAATGACAGACTGTCTCTGGAGCAGAAGAGAGTCAGAGAGCTGCAGTGGGCGTTCGAGAAGGAGAAACACAAGTCTGACAGGAAGCAGGAGAGCGAGCGAGAGGAAGTGGAGGTAAACTACATTGTGTGTGTGTGTATTGATGGGTTATAAGCAGAGCTGGGGAAAGTTACTTCAAAAGCAATGCATTACAATATTGCGTTACTCCTAAAAATTACCTACTTTTTTATAGAAAGTAATGCATTACGTTACTTTTGAGTTACTATTTAACACTGGCTTACTTGTTTTTAATATAAAAAGTTCTTCTTTTACAAATGTAAAAACCCTTCCACCTTAAAAGATGAAGTGAATGTGCCTCAAGCTAATGAAATGTAAATTCACGTCTGTACAGTAGAGGGCGCTCAAACAAATCTCAGACTTTATCCACTTCATTAGTTATAGTTCATCTAGTTGGGAAGATGATCTGATTATGAAACTGGTCATGAGTCACATGTGGAAGTGCGTCTCTGCAGGATCTGAAGCTGTCTGTGGAGGAGCTGTCGAGGGCTCTGGAGAAAGAGAGACAGGTTTCAGCTCGACTCCGAGGAGGTGCTCTGGAGGAACAGAAGGAGATGAACACACAGACGAGCTCCACCTCGAACCCTCACGAGTCACAGGTTCACCTCCACAACACACACAACTTATTAAAGTTCAAATGCTTATTTTAGCAGGTTTTGCTATAAAAATGCTTTCAAATTAAAGTCTTATGTCTAAACAAGTTATGTTTCAAATTTGAAGTTGATATCAAAAAAAGAAATCGAGGTTCCTGTGAGATGTTATTTAGGGTGTTATACCACAAACAGCCACCGGGGGCCATCCAAACTCATTACAACATGTTTTGATCTATTTCTCTGTCACATCTACAACGAAATAACATATCTATCACATATCTATCAAAATAAAATATCATCACAAAAGTATGAATGTGTGTGTGCAGATGATGGAGGAGCTGGAGAGACACAAGCTGGAGGCGCTGCAGTGTAAACGACAGTGGGACGAGGAGAAGTCCACCCTCATCCAGGACCAGAATGCACTGCGGGCGACATGTGACGTCCTGGAGAGACGGGTGAGAGAGCTGCAGACAGAGCTGGAGAGAGAGAGACACAGACTCCAGGAGAGCCACAGATCAGAGGATCGAACCCGGGACTGGGTGTTGCAGACGGGAGAGTCTCTGTGTGAGGGTCAGAGGTCAGATCCCAGCATCCTCAGCAGACTGCAGCTCATCGCCGAGAAGATCCACAGCCTGACCAGAGAAAGCCCAGACAGGTGCAACAACACCGTAATAATAATATTAATATTATTCATATTATCAGGCAACACAAACCTGGTTCTTTCAGACATTTTGTTTACAAAACCACGCAATTACGACACACATACGCTATTATATTATGAAAGCTCCCAGTAATGATGTGAAACAAGGATTTTTTAGATGACTAAAGGATATAAAGCTTTCTTTTGCTTCATAAGACCTCGATATATCATCCGGAGCCACAGGGGTTAATTATTTTCTTTTTTTCCATAATTTATTTTTTTTTTTTTTTTTTTTTATAATTTTTGTTGCAGCCCATGACCTGTGTGTGTGTGTGTGTGCAGGTTATCTGGGGGAGCGCCGGACCGGGACAGTCTAGCATGGCTGCACAGTAATGTACAGGAAGTGATGTCACTGTTACAGCGTATCCCATCAGCCCCCTCTGCTCTCCCGGAGGTGAGTGAGCACATTGACAGGAATGTAACACAGTGTGGCTTCTTCATATAATGGACCTTTGATTATATACGTGTGTGTGTAGAGCGCCGCTCTGCTGGCCGGAGGATCGTCCAGTCTGCTGAACGAGCGATTACTCAGACAGAACGCAGAGCTCACGGGATTCGTCAGCAGACTGACGGAAGAGAAGAACGACCTGCGAAACCAGTTACTGAAGCTGGAGGAGGAGCTGCGCAGATACAGAGCGAAGAAAACCACCGCCGAGAGCGTGAGTGAATCAATGAATCAGTGAATCAGTTACAGAGCGAAGAAAACCACCGGCGAGAGCGTGAGTGAATCAATGAATCAGTGAATCAGTTACAGAGCGAAGAAAACCACCGCCGAGAGCGTGAGTGAATCAATGAATCAGTGAATCAGTTACAGAGCGAAGAAAACCACCGCCGAGAGCGTGAGTGAATCAATGAATCAGTGAATCAGTTACAGAGCGAAGAAAACCAGCGCAGAGAGCGTGAGTGAATCAATGAATCAGTGAATCAGTTACAGAGCGAAGAAAACCACCGGCGAGAGCGTGAGTGAATCAGTGAATCAGTTACAGAGCGATGAAAACCACCGGGCGAGAGCGTGAGTGAATCAGTGAATCAGTGAATCAGTTACAGAGCAAAGAAAACCACCGCCGAGAGCATGAGTGAATCAATGAATCAATCAGCCAGTGAATCAGTCAGTCAGTGAATCAATTTCAGACAAAGAAAACCACCGCCGAGAGCGTGAGTGAACCAGTGAATCAATCAGTGAATCAGCCAATGAATCAATTACAAATAAAGAAAACCACCTCCAAAAGCGTAGGTGAACCAGTGAATCAATGAATAAATGAATGAATCAATCAGCCAGTGAATCAATTACAAACTAAGAAAACCTCCACCTAGAGTGTGAGTGAACCAATGAATCAGTTAATGGTTCAATCAATGAATCAGTGAGTGAATCAATTACAAACAAAGAAAACCTTCGCCTAGAGTGTGAGTGAACCAATGTATCAATGAGTGTGTTAGAGAAACCAAACACTGCTGACAGCGTGAGTGGACAAATGAATCAGTCAGTTAATGAATGAATCAGTGAATCAGTTACAGACAGAATAAAACCAGCACATGAGACTGTGAGTGAACAAATTAAAGAATCGAACAATCAATTGGTGAATCAGTTACAGACAAAAGAAATCCACCACAATGTGAATGAAAGAATCAAAGAATCAATCAGTGAATCAATTAACTGAACCACCGCTATGACCGGACTATTTCTGTCTATCTGTTATCTTTGTGTAGCTGTGTTGTTCTCTGGTTCTGTAGGAGTGGTGTTAGGTGTTCAGATGATGATGATGATGATGATGTTGTGGTTGAACAGAGCTGGACGGGTGCCGGTGCTGAGCGTCAGGAGCTGCTGGTGTTCTCCAGCGAACGAGACTCGTGGACTCAGGAGAGGAATCGTTTGGAGAAGTGTCTCCGTCAGGCCGAGTCCGAGCTGAGCCGTCTGAGAGCAGAGAATCGCTCCGAAACACTGCGGGATCTGACCGGAGCCGATCCGGACACCACGGCCCTCAGGGTGAGCGCTAGCATCCAACCATCACACTTCCTCTGTTAGCCGCCTGAGCAGAAGCATGGGTTACTCCAGAGCCGTACAACACACACACACACACACACACACATCCAAAATAAAGGTTTTTGTGCATAGTATATGTGTGTACTGTGTATGTTTATTATGTATATATAAATACACACTCATATAATACATATCTAGAAATATGTATTTCTTTTCATATAAATTATATCATATATAATTTTTCTTTTATATATATTGTATGTGTGTGCACTTATATATACATAATAAATATACACAGTACACACATATATACTATGTAAAAAACATTTTTTATTTTGGATGTGATTAATCGTTTGACAGTACTAAATATAATATTACATAATATAATACAATATAATGAACAATACACTGTATGGGTCAAAGTTATATTTGTTTCTTTTATGCCAAAAATCATTAGGATATTTAGTAAAGATCATGTTCCATGAAGATATTTAGTAAATCTCCTTCTGTAAATATATAAAAACTTAATGTTTGATTAGTAATATGCATTGCTGAGAACTTCATCTGAACAACTTTAAAGATGATTTTCTCAATATTTAGATTTTTTTTGCTCCCTCAGATTCCAGATTCAAATATTGTTCTCCTAACAAACCACACATCACTGGAGAGATGATTTATTCAGCTTCAGATGATGCATGATCTTAGTTTTGACTGGTTTTGTGCTGCAGGGTCACACGTTAGACCCTTAAACTCAGTTTGACCATTAAACAGAGTCCAGAAATGTTCAGATCTTGTTCTTGACCTCGTGTGTCTGATTAGAGGATGTATGGGCGGTACCTGCGCTCCGAGGGCTTCCGGAAGGCCCTGATCTATCAGAAGAAGTATCTGCTGCTGCTGCTGGGAGGATTCCAGGAGTGTGAGCAGGCCACGCTGTCTCTGATCGCCCGCATGGGCGGCTTCCCTTCACACACCCGTCTGGAGCCTGAGAGCCGTCAGAGCAGGGGCTTCACTCGCTTCAGATCAGCTGTGCGCGTCTGCATCGCCCTCTCCAGGTACACACTCACACACACACACACACACACTCACTCACACACACACACACACACACAGTGTAGTGGACACTGACGCTGTCTCCTGCAGGATGAGGTTCCTGGTGAAGCGCTGGCAGAGAGCCGCTGGAGGAAGTGTGGCGTCTCAGATCACCAGCAGAAACGGTCTCGCTCAGATCTCTGATGTGAGGAGCGACTCGTCGTATCTTCATCCCGGCGCTCTGGAGGTGTTCAGAGAGAGACGAGCGTCCAGCCGAGGACGCACAGGACGAGACTCGATCCAGCACAGGTGCAGACCATCACCACTCCTCACACACACACACACACCACAAACAACACCACTCATGATCAGACATGGACAGGTTTTTATTCATATTGAAAAATGGAATGAATATAAAGATCAAATGATTCTCTCAATATGAACTGAAGTCACTGTTGTAATGAGCGAGTCATTGAATCATTCATTCTGCTGATTCGTTTAGACATCTGATTCACTTAGAAACAAAGCAAGTGACCGTCTTTTAAGTGAGTCATTGAATCATTGACTCACTTGTTTTGTTCAATTGGCTAATTCATTCAGAAACAAATAAAGTGATTGTCATTATGAATGAATCACTGAATCATTTACTTGATTCATTCAGACGGCTGATTTATTTAGAAACAAATCAAGTGACCGTCTTTATGAATGGATCACTGACTGATGTGTAATTCATTCAGAAACGAATCTAGTAATTGTCTTTCTGAATGAGTCACAGAATGGTTGACTGGATTCGTTCAGACGGCTGTGTGATTCTCTATGAACGAGTCGCTCACTCAGCGTCATGTTTCTGATGTCTGTGTCTGCAGGCTTCACTCGGTGGCCGGTGACGGAGGTTTGGCGTGTTCACACCTGCAGAACTACGACCCTGACCGCGCTCTGACCGACTACATCTCTCGTCTGGAGGCTCTGCACAGACGTCTGGGGAGTGTGACCACAGGTAACCGCTGCAGCGTGCCTGTCCCTTTAAATCCTGCAGCTCTTAAAGAGACAGAGCGCACTTAGGCCACGCCCCCACACCGGGACGCTCTCCACTGACTCTGTATCACAGGAAGCACTAGCCTTGGTTTCATTAATAAAGAAAGGATGTTTTAATCTGATTACAGTGTTTGTTTCTGCAGGTTCCTCTTCGTACGCTCAGACGTTTGGAGTCAGACGATGAAGCTCTTGATTCACACTGATACTCGCTTGCCTTCTCTTATAAACCTGTACTGCTCTGTGGGACCAAACCCAGGCGCGTGTGTGTGTGTGTGTGTGTGTGTGTGTGTGTGTGTGTGTGGTTCTCCTTCATCTGTTGCTCAAGGACAGTGATCGTGTTCCTGTATGTGTGGATTATTGGTCAGAAACACTAATGAAGCGTCTCGTCAAGGCTTCGGGCTCGCCTCGCTCTCTTCAGGTGTTTTATTCTCTCGCTCTATTTTTGTAAAGGAAGGAGCTTTGGATTTTATGGGTATTTTGTCTGGAATAAAAATTAATATAATATTTGAAAAAGGCCTTTGACTCTCTTCTCTTTTTCTGTATCCTGATTTTTATTTTTTTTTCCGAGTATGTTACTGTATGTAATAATTTATGCATGACTATGAACTAAAAATGGTCTTTTTAACACTTTATTCTGTAAACCATATATACTCTGTCAACTTGTCAATAGAAATCACTTAATTTATTACGTTAATTATTCAAAAATGTCATTATTTAAAAAAAACCTGTATTTTATTGCATCAGGAGAACAAAACATTTATTGTTATTTAATAATCACTGATTTTTTTCACTTGTTTTATGAGCTAAATATGTATTTAAAAGTTACATTTTAAAGATAAATTTTTAATATTATTATTATTATTGATATGTCATGTATGTATGTTTATACATATATTAAATTTGTAATGAGTTTCAATAACTCCTGGCCTCTGAACTCCATTTAATCTGTTCTCAAAGTCGATGTGCTTTTTTTGTTTGTTTACAGAGTAAACAGCCGGGGTACGAGCAAAAAAACAAAGATACACAATGACACTAAAATGAAGGAATACAACTAACAACATCAAAATAATGAGCAAAAATCAAAATCATTCTCCGTTTCGTAAATCGGGAACATCTACTTATCCAGTCGACGTCAACGTGACCAAAGTATTATTCATTATTATAATTATTATTCATAATTAATTTTATTTTTATTATTAATTATGCATTTTTGCATTTGCTAATTCTTTAAGATCCATGCAAAGAGTGAAGAAAGAAAACGCGGTAAAAGCCTTGCCATATCTGAACAAAATGCACGTTTGGTCCAAGTGCAACCCATGTTAATCACCGGCGGCGATATTTCAATCATTTAACGGTGCGACACTTAAAAATACCTTTAGATTTAAAACAGTAATATTAAAAGATGAAAACTCTGTAATCGCTGTATTAATGATGCACAGAGAAGCAGATGAAGCTGGGATATACGTCATATATACACTGGCAAAGATGAGTATAGCTTTTAATTCTCTTCTCTCCTTCTACTAGTTTCACTTCTGTTTCAGTTTTTATCACCTTTTCTTACTATGGTGTTGTTTTTTAGCATGCATGTTATTTTTAGGATTACTGATAAACTACTGGCGTCTGATTTGTATTATTTGTTTTGTTATTTATTTGAATTTTAGTTAAATTATTTCTGAATTTATTATGTCTGTATAGGTCCCTCCCAGGTTGTCTTTAAGTTTTACTTTTATTCCATTTGAGTTATTTTAATACTTCAACAATCTAAATGGAAATTAAATAATAAAATATATATATTTATAAATGTGTGTGTGTGTGTGTGTGTGTGTGATTGTACATGCGCATGTAGTTGTTTTTTTAATTTTGTTTGGTTTATTGTTATGTTAGAAACACTATAAACATCATTATACTTCATATTAATTGTTTTTAGCTTTATTTTAGTTTTTCATATTAATGTTATGTTTTGGAATTTTGTTGAATGCATTTGTCATTTCTATCTAATTTCTTTATTTTTAAAATGTGTAGGTAGTATTTTGAAGTTTTAGCTTTTAGTTCTGGATCTGTTTGTAGTTATTTTAATAAAAATAACAATTGATTGCTTCTGTTGTCCTCATTTGTGATAAATGACTATAAAGGTGTTTACTGAATTTCACCTTTAGTAAATCTCCTTCTGTAAATATATAATAGCTTAATGTTTGATTAGTAATATGCATTGCTCAGAACTTCATCTGAACAACTTTAAAGATGATTTTATCAATATTTAGATTGTTTTGCTCCCTCAGATTCCAGATTTTCAAATAGTTGTATCTCAGACAGATATAGTCCTCCGAACAAACCTAAAATTTACAACTAATGTGCATATATTATATATAAAAAATGTTGTGAGTATGACGTGCTTAACTCTAAAACATGTGTTTTGTGTAATGGTTGTGAACCTAAAGACAACATTACATTAAATTACATATCATGTGCAATGAAGTTATGTAACTACATTAAAAACTAAAGCAACTAAACCAACTCAAAAGCTTTTCTTCATCAGCCTACAAAAAAGCACAACCTTTAAAATCCATTCAGTGACAAAACCACTGAATAAACACCAGTCTGCCATTTCTGCATAACGTGATTTTAATGTTAAAAACTATTCGTGCATTACAGGTTTTGGGAAAAAATAGAAAATATAACATAAAACAGGCAGCTGGTTTTGACTTTTTGAAATGCATTGTATCGGAAAAATTATATCTGTAACACAAATTTGTTACAAACAACATATCAAACAACATAGAACGTTTAAGAAACATTTTTGTAACATTTAAATCATGACAAGAAAACTGGAGAGTTTAACCTTCTCAGAATAATACGAATTAAATCAGCATTTTATTAATTTTATTTCACAATAATTTTAAATATGGCAAAGTCTAAGTATACGTTTCTAAAGTTTATTGAATGTAGCTCAACAGTCCATATTAAAATAAGGGAATAAAAATATTGTATCTGATAAAAATGGATAAAATAAAGTTCTTCACGTAGGTTTATCTAAGAGATGTTAGAAATACAGAAATTTTGTAAAAATATAAAAATACAACACTGCATAATCTTCACTGTATGAATTACATTTTTGATTAATATTGACAAGATTAAGATTGTAAATTAAAATGGTAAATTATTCTTATAAATATTAAAATAGATGATATTATTTAATAAGTGTTTTTATCTGTCCGCGTCTCTTCATCCGGGTCTTCTGAGGGACGACTGATTGGCGGAGACGCAGCGCGCGGAAGCGGGAAACGTAAACACACACAGTGAGGCATGTCTCGACGCGACGCGACCGAGGGCGGATTTAAACATGTCTTCGTGATCCTGCGGTCGTTATATCCGAGTGTTCAGACTCTGGAGGAGTTTGCAGACGGACTCGTGTTCTCTGACGGACGGAAACCGGTTCTTCTTGATGAAAACGACGGCGCGCGATTTCAAAAACTCGCTGGAGGACTGCTCATATGCGCGCGCACGCCACCGCAGCAGCTGCGCGTGCCCGCACAGGTACCTCACACACCTGTTTGACTTCAGTTATTTTTACATCAATCATATATAATAACGTTACATCATTCTGTAGCAATTCTCCGGACCGAAATCGCTTTGTCATTGTTTACAAATAAGTTATACATCTACCATAACTGACTACTCGACATTACTGCGTGTTTCATACAAAGAACCATAAAACATACAGACCTGCCAAAAACAACTGTGCTATTTGACATGGACTTAATGTAATATTACGCTTTTTGCATTTTGGATATGGCACCATGGTATTCTGTTACGTACCCTGGATTAACATGGTATTACTGTACATGTATTCTGTTATATTGTATTCTGTTATAATTATGTAAAATTGGTCAAATACACAACAGGAAATGTTCATTCATCTGATCATACATTTCTTGCAATTTTCCAATTGATGTCCCTTACAATTTTTGGTTCACATAATTAACATTAACATTATTTTATGGTTGTTAAAACAAAACTAAAAAGTTATTTCTCACTAATTCCAAAAATAACCAGTTATACTATATATACATACACACACACACACAGAGACACACACCAAATCTCAAGGTCCTCGTATTTGTTGTTGCAAGTTGTTGGAATATTACTAATTCTGCTAAATGTGACTATATATTATGAAAAAATTAAGGCATAAAGATCATTATTTCTGTATAGCTGATTTGTTTCAGTGTGTAATATAAAAAGCGCTGTACAAAAAAAAAATAGCAGTTACTAATTAGAGTACCAATTAAACAGAATTTTGAGATGTTTATCAGAAGACTTAGAAACAAATGCAGAATGACAAGATATACACTTTTTTATGAGAGGAATTGCAAGAAAAAAAATGTGAGTTAAAAAGTCACAATGAACTTTTTTATTCCATGGCAGCTTCAGAATTATCTCACAATTTTAAATCTACATTTTTAGAAAAAAGTCAGAATTGTGATAAAAACCTAGAATTCTTACTAGAAAAAAGTCAGAATTGCCAGAGGAAAATGAAGCCATAATTCTCTGTTTATATCTTTTTATTTATTTTACAATTTCCAAGTTGTGAGATAAAAAGGTGCAATTACTTTAGAATTTATTTTTATTAATGCTGTCAAACAATTAATCTCGATTAATCACATCCAAAATAAAAGTTTTTGTTTGCATTATTTACGTATGTACATAAATACACACAAATGCTTGTATACATTTCAGAAAAATGTCATTGTTATATATTAACCCCTTACTAGTAACCCCCCTTTTTTGGCATGGAGACCGAAATTACATACCCAAAATAAAAAGGTTTCTGCTCATGATTCTTTCTGACTAGATACATAATCAACCTTTGTTCACAAAGCTGACACTTTAAAGTTTACTGTTCAGGAATCAGAATCACTCAGACTGTTATGATAATAGAGATATATAAGCTCAAACATAAAAACAAAAATAAAAATATTAAAAACATATGTTTTAAATGTATTTAAAAAAATGTTGATGTAGGAAATGAGTTTGAAAACACAGTGTAGCTAAGGCCACAAGTCTTCCAAGACTTCATAAAAAATTTCATAATCGAATCTGTAAAACTGTGAATTTTATGAAATATTTTCTAAGGCCATGTCATGTGTGTTTTTAGAGAAGGCTAATCAGATTGATTTATGGCCCTTGTCATCTCTGTAAGATCTCACATGTAAACATTCATGTGCTCTTTTTGTATGTTTCACTGTTGAAAACTGCCCGAATCATGATTGTATTGTTCTCACCAAACGGTTCTTTCACACCTCCGCCAAGTATGACACATTATCCGCATTATTCTTTTATCATTATTCTTTTGTTTTTATTCCACCTTTATTAGCCTTGATTGTGGTTTTTCAGGCTTTACAAAGCAACAAAGCAGCGATCTCACTTCAGTCTCTCTTTGCATTTAGCCCTTATTTATCAAAAAGTCTTACTATAAAAATACCACAAAACATTTTCTTACGACCTTACGTGAATTATTGAGACAAAAATGCATCATGAAGAAGAAAAGCACCTGCTATTAGTAGCATTGGTGCTAACGTTAGCATCAAGCTACATCTGACAATTTATGAAATTATTAGTACACTTTTACTCAAAACTCACTTTAAACCCCGATCGAGTGTTTATAATAACTTCCTTTAGCGATCAGGGGTGGAATTTGGTCGTTTACTGTTGTAAAAATATGTTATTTGTAGCCTTTTTCATCGCTGCACAAGTTAGCATTTCCGATGTACATTTTCGATTTTTTTTATAAAAACGCCCCAGATCTCAAGAAATTCTCATACCAAGCTTTACTATCGTAATCGCGGGTTTATTATTCGGATATTTTGTGTGTACAGAGGTGTTTCAGTGTTGTTTTGGCCAGATAACTACCAGGAAGTGTGCAGGAAGCATGTGACACGATGGGGCGGTGTCCAGATATGAAACTCTAAGATTGATGTTTGAAAGACCCAATCAGAGTCTGAGTCACACACCGCACGAGCTGTGACTACTGTACGCACACAGAGATCGCTGGGAGAGGCTGTTTATCATCTGATCGCGTAAATCCGTGGAAAATGAATAGAAATGACGATTCTGTCTGAAGACATATGAAGTAAACATCAGTAAATATATCCATATATCTCCGCAGATATGCATCTTTGGTCTGTAAATCCTTATTGACGCTGTTCAGTGAGTCTATGTGAACACAAATAAACCGCTCTTGACGTGACTGAATAGGAGTGAGTTGTGAATTTCTATTCAAAATGTGGCATAATACGGATTTATTATTTTGCACTCCTGACATAAATCACTAAATATCTGTCACTGCAACAATGTTTTATCAAAATATTGGTCAAATATCGAAGCTAGAGTCTTTAAACTTTCAATTGATGCATAGTTTGTCCAGATGAAGTAAGACAGTGATGTTTAATGTGCTGTGAAAGTGAAACAATAATAAACTGGGGCCGTCAGCGATGTTTGCACGCAAAGGGGTTAAATATATTTATAATATAAATTATATGAATATAGATAGCCCATAGACATGTAATTACTTTCAAAAGATATACTGTATGTGTGTGTATTTATATACACATAATAAATATACACAGAACACATAATTTATGCAAACAAAAACGTTTATTTTGGATGTGATTAATCGCGACTAATTCTTATTAGTTTTTTATTCTGTGGCAGAAACACATTTCTATACAATGCTCTATGTTAGTTTTGGTCTAATTTAGTAAAAATATTTTCAATATTTAAACATAAAAATGGACGTAAGAATTCGTTTAATGTCTGATTTCAGCTCAGCACGCTGCCGGAGGTTTTGGCGTTCACACTAAACCACATCAAGCGGAAGAAGCTGAGGAACGTGCTGGGATTCGGCTATCAGTGCAACGACGTGACGGCCTGTTCCGACCCCTTCCGTTTCCATGGCGATGTTTCGCAGACGGCCGCCTCCATCAGTACCAGCGAGCTCTGGAAGCGGATCAACCAGCGTCTGGGAACGGAAGTCACGCGATACCTGCTGCAGGATTGCGCAGTGTTTACCACAGTCCCACCGTCCTGTTTGCTGCAGGTGTGCGGCGAGCCCGTGTACGATCTTCTGCTGCCGCGCACCTGGTCCGGATTCTTCCTGGACCGCACCGCGACTCAAACATCGTCCGGTGTGACGCGACAAGCTCCCGTCGGCATCGCCCGGAAGAAAGTCGCAAGAGACGATAAGAAAATTGTTTCCAAAAAGAGAGCAAGAGAGGAGGAAACGGACGACAAACGGGAAGATCGTCCGATTGTAAAGAAGCGACGGCTGACGGTGGATGAAACCGACGGTTCCTTAATTGCGCGAAACCCTGAAAGTCACGGATCGCGGAGCTGGAAACCCGCAGATCAATGTCCTCCTCGACCGTCGCGCTGTTCCATCCGCGTTTTGAGTATGCTTTATGGTGGGCGGGGCTTGAAGGGCTTCCTGCTTAACAGGAAGCTGAAAGCAGGTGTGGGCGGGGCTAGACGGCTGCAGGGGGCGGATCTTGTGCGGATCATTTTTCTCCAATCGGATTCCAACATGTTTGACGGACAGACTAAGTTTAGAAAGCTTCCAAAGCGTTTCTTCGCAATGGTTCCCTCGTTCGCTCGGCTCTTGCGGCAGCACAGGAAGTGCCCGTATACTCTCTTCCTGCGCAGGAAGTGCTCGGTGAATGCAGAGACGGAGGATATGGAGACGCTGCTGAAGTTGCACTTGTCGCCTTACAGGGTGTATCTGTTCGTGAGGGACTGTTTGCGATACGTTGTTCCCGAGGAACTTTGGGGATCCCAGGAAAACCAGCTCCACTTCCTGTCCAACGTGAAGAACTTCCTGCGTCTTGGGAAGTTTGAGCGTCTCCCATTGGTTCAGCTGGTGTGGAAGATGAAGGTCAAGGCCTGCCATTGGCTGGGGCTCAAGAAACGTGAGTCTTTAACGCCTTTATTCTCTGTTTCGTAACTTTGGTTGTTTAAAGCAAAGCAGATTAGATTTTTAAAATATTATTATTATTTATTATTTTTTTTGTATAATGCAGGATTTATATCGTTAGTTAAAAATAAAACCATAAAAATATATTATTTTAATTTAGTGTATGTTGAAGTACAAAAATAGCAAATATGAAATAAATAAAAAAATAAAAATCCAGCTATAATAAAAAAAAAATAACTAAATAGTAATGGCAAAACCAAATGCAAACAAAATTATGAAATCCTGAAATTAAATTAAAATGAATTCAGAAAATATTAAAACATCTAATTCAAAATAATAGTATTTTAGTATAATAGTAAAATAACAACAGATGGTCAGGTTTCAAATACAAGTTAAAAGTTAATGTTAAGGTTCTAAAATAGCTAAAACTGACATTAAAATGTATAAAAAAAAATAAAAAAAAATAAAACTTTAACCTAAAATTGAATTATTAAAAAGATTAATAAAAATATGATATGCAATTCATACTGATAACTAAAATAATAATGTAAAAAAAGAAAAAATAAGAAACTTATTTTATATTGGCTACTTGCCAAGGCAAATTGTTTTATTTAAGTTGAAGAGCTAAAATAACAATGTGAAAAAAAAAACAATAATAAAGACAAAAACATGAAAGAAATGTACTGAAACTAAACTAAAATTAAAATAAACACTAAATATAAATAAGTAAATCATAAAAAAGTATTCATAAAACTGTAGTAATATATCATTGATATTAAAATAGCACTGGTGTTATATCCATCAGATGGTCTCAAATACAAGCATACAGTAATAAACTAAAATAAAACAATTTTTATTAATAAAAAAATAAAAAACAATTTCTCCTAATTTTCATATAATTGAAGAATTTTACTAAAACTGAATGCAAAATTAATCAAATATTTTAAAAAAGATAAACAAAAGAATAACAAAAACGCAACAAAGTTACTTAACTTTACAATAAAAATAAAAAGACAAATCAGATATGTAATAAAAGCTGTAGTAGTGTATCAGTGAGAGTGAATGGATGTCGCTGTGGCTCGGTCAGGACTAGTTGTGTTGTTAACTAGTCCTCCTCCCGCTGGTGCTGCAGGTCAGTGTGCGAGTGAGCACCGCTACAGAGAGTGGATCTACGGTCAGTTTCTGGGCTGGATGTTGAGCGTTTACGTCATGGGTTTGGTCAAAGCGCTGTTCTACGTCACCGAGAGCATGGGACAGAAACACACGCTGCGCTTCTACAGAGGGGAAGTGTGGAGCAAACTACAGGAAATGGCCTTCAGGTGCAGAACAACACCTGTGCAGAACCTCAACACAACTACATTTGAACAGTTTTACGGTTTTCAGTCAGAAAACAGCTGATTTAGACTGGAATAATATTTCACAAATGTTACAGTTTTTGATCAGATAGTCAAAGCTGGCTTGTTTCTTATTATATCTTCTGTTAGTTTTGATATGAATAAAGAGACGTCTGTAATTGTGATCTGGTTTATTGGCAGAGCTCATCTGTCTAAGGGCCAGTGGAGGGCGCTGTCTCCGTCTCAGGCCCTAAAGTTCCCCAAGAGCTCAGTGACGTCCCGAATCCGGTTCATCCCGAAGGTGAACAGCATGAGACCCATCACTCGCCTCACAGGACCCCGAGACTCACTGCAGGTGTGTGTGACCGCCTCTATACACACACACACCAGACGAGCGGATCACACTGAGAGTGTGTGTGTGTGTGTGTGTGTGTGTGTGTGTGTGTGTGTGTGTGTGTGTGTGTGCAGGTCTTCCAGAGCGGCGTGCGGCTCCTGCAGAACGTGTTGAGTGTGTGTGTGCGAGAGGCCCCGGGGCCCATGGGCTCCACCGTCTGGGGCTGGCAGGGCATTCACCGAGTCCTCAAGGAGTTCGGTCCGCAGCAGAAGAGCTCGCCGAGACCGCTGTATTTCGTCAAGGTGCGTCTGATCTGCATTTAGAGACACGTGTTATGTACTATATAAATAATGTTAAAGTATTTCTGCGAATAAAATATAGTATTGATTTATTTTAGGATGTTGTAATACATAACTTATATAAACACCATTAGTAATAAATAACTAAATCAGGAAACAGACGAGCAACAGGTAAGGACAGAACAACCTCCTGGACAGCAACCAATCTGGCTTCAAAAGTGTCCACTCAACTGAGACTGCTCTGCTCTTGGAGGGGTGATGTTTCTAAATCACACCACCTTGCTTCTGGGGTTCCTCAAGGCTCAGTACTTGGACCACTTCTCTTCTCCATCTACATGACATCTTTAGGATCTGTCATTCAGAAGCATGGCTTCTCTTATCACTGCTACGCTGATGACACCCAACTCTACTTCCCTTTTCTTTTGTTTATCATATTCTTAGAAGAAGAAAAAAAACACCCTGTCTATGTGTTCTGTATTAGATTAACTGAGACTCGTCTTGGCACTTGTGTACTGTTTTCGTTCTCATTTGTAAGTCGCTTTGGATAAAACCGTCTGCTAAATGATTAAATGTAATAAATATTATGATGAGTAAGTTGAGGAAATTAATTTAGGATTTTTTGGATCCAAGTTTTTAATGCCTGCTAAAACTAAAAACATAACAGTAATTATATATTTAATGTGTGCAATCCCATATGTACTGTGTGAGGAAAGTAAGGATGCTGCACAATAATAACTCATTTCAAACCTGTTTTATTTAAATGTATGTTACTAATCATTTAAATATTGAATATATGATGTATATTTAAATGTTATGCATTACATGTACATATGTGTGTGTGAGGTGGACGTGAGCGGGGCGTACGACAGTCTCCCTCATCAGAAGCTGGTGGAGGTGTTGGGTGAAGTGCTGCAGGTGTTCTCCGAGCGCAGCTTCTTCGTGCGTCAGTACGCTCGCATCTGGAACGACCCTCACCTGGGCCTGAGGAAGCACTTCTGCACCCGAGTGAGTGTGTGTGTGTGTGTGTGTGTGTGGAACGACCCTCACCTGGGCCTGAGGAAGCACTTCTGCACCCGAGTGAGTGTGTGTGTGTGTGTGTGTGTGTGGAACGACCCTCACCTGGGCCTGAGGAAGCACTTCTGCACCCGAGTGAGTGTGTGTGTGTGTGTGTGTGTGTGTGTGGAACGACCCTCACCTGGGCCTGAGGAAGCACTTCTGCACCCGAGTGAGTGTGTGTGTGTGTGTGTGTGTGTGTGTGTGGAACGACCCTCACCTGGGCCTGAGGAAGCACTTCTGCACCCGAGTGAGTGTGTGTGTGTGTGTGTGGAACGACCCTCACCTGGGCCTGAGGAAGCACTTCTACACCCGAGTGAGTGTGTGTGTGTGTGTGTGTGTGTGTGTGTGTGTGGAACGACCCTCACCTGGGCCTGAGGAAGCACTTCTGCACCCGAGTGAGTGTGTGTGTGTGTGTGTGTGTGTGTGTGGAACGACCCTCACCTGGGCCTGAGGAAGCACTTCTGCACCCGAGTGAGTGTGTGTGCGTGTGTGTGTGTGTGTGTGTGGAACGACCCTCACCTGGGCCTGAGGAAGCACTTCTGCACCCGAGTGAGTGTGTGTGTGTGTGTGTGTGTGTGTGTCTGGAACGACCCTCACCTGGGCCTGAGGAAGCACTTCTGCACCCGAGTGAGTGTGTGTGTGTGTGTGTGTGTGTGTGTCTGGAACGACCCTCACCTGGGCCTGAGGAAGCACTTCTGCACCCGAGTGAGTGTGTGTGCGTGTGTGTGTGTGTGTGTGGAACGACCCTCACCTGGGCCTGAGGAAGCACTTCTGCACCAGAGTGAGTGTGTGTGTGTGTGTGTGTGTGTGTGTGTGTGTGTGTGTGTGTGTGTGTGGAACGACCCTCACCTGGGCCTGAGGAAGCACTTCTGCACCAGAGTACGTGTGTGTGTGTGTGTGTGTGTGTGTGTGTGTGTGGAACGACCCTCACCTGGGCCTGAGGAAGCACTTCTGCACCCGAGTGAGTGTGTGTGTGTGTGTGTGTGTGTGTGTGTGTGTGTGTGTGTGGAACGACCCTCACCTGGGCCTGAGGAAGCACTTCTGCACCCGAGTGAGTGTGTGTGTGTGAGAGTGTGTGTGTGTGTGTGTGTGAGAGAGTGTGTGTGTGAGAGAGAGTGTGTGTGTGTGTGTGTGTGTGTGTGTGTGTGTGTGTGTGTGGAACGACCCTCACCTGGGCCTGAGGAAGCACTTCTGCACCAGAGTACGTGTGTGTGTGTGTGTGTGTGAGACCCAGTGAAGCCGACACACTGCAGAGTGTGTGACCCGCCTGTGTGTGTGTGTGTGTGTGTGTGTTCAGGCGGAGATGAGCGAGCCGCTCAACATGAAGGGGTTTGTTGTGGAGGAGCAGGCGGGGGGGACGCTGCATGATGCTATCCTCGTGGAGCGGGTGAGAGATGTTTCACTTCTACTTAAGTTACAGAGGATACAGATTCTTCACACACTTGTGTTATTATCTAAATCTCTGTGCATTATATGTGAATGTTTTTGTTTAATTATTTAGGTCCATGTCATCTTTTCATATTATACTTTTTTTATTGTTTATTTGTGTATATGCATATTTACAGTATGTATGTTTTTTTTCTTTTTTTTTTCTTTTTTTTTACTTTTTGTTTTGAAGTGTGTTTACTGGTATCATATTATTTTAGGATTTATATGTGTGCATCATATTTAATTAATCTATTTTGTAAATATTTTTGTTACACAGTTCAAGATGCAATAACTGTAAATGTGCATCTATACAGTGTGTATATATATAACGTTTACATTTTTTCACATTTATTTTTTCACACACAAACACACACATTTAATATATTTATATATACACGAGTTCATTTGTAAAAACAGGTAATTGTGTTCAGAATTCATGTTTTTCATTGTGCATTCCAGTTAATCTCAATAAAACTACAGGTGAGTTATTTTAAGTAAAAAAAATTAACACAGTTTTTTTTTTTTTTTTTTTAATATACAGAGTTATCTGTTTTTGAACATAAACTCTTATCTTATATATATATATATATATATATATATATATATATATGATATGTGATTTCCTCTTTATCTTCAGCTGTCAGGCGTCCGTCAGCAGATGTCACTGTTTTAATGACACAAATGTGTTTTATTGTTGTTAGCATAAGTGTTTTTAAATAAACTTTACAAAATATAAAAACTAATATATACAAATTATCTGTTGAAGAATAAAACGTGTGTGTGTGTGTGTTTGTGTGTCTGTGTGTGTGTGTTTGTGCGTCTGTGTGTGCGTGTGTGTGTGTCTGTGTGTGTGTGTGTCTGTCTGTGTGTGTGTCTGTCTGTGTGTGTGTCTGTGTGTGTGTCTGTGTGTGTGTGTGTGTGTGTGTGTGTGTGTCAGCACTCGTCTGAGGTGCGAGGTGGAGATGTGTTTCAGTTCTTCCAGAAGATGCTGAGCAGCTACATCATCCATCATGACAATAAGTGAGAGTTCACTCCTTCATTCATCCATGATGTCATCGCATGTCCGTGTTCAGGTGGTGATGATGTCATATCCTGTGTCCGTGCTCCAGGATGTTCCGTCAGGTGTGTGGAATCCCGCAGGGCTCTTCCGTGTCGGCGCTGCTGTGTAACCTGTGTTACGGACACATGGAGAACTCACTGCTGAAGGGCATCGCTAAAGGAGGGTGAGACCACACTCAACACACCCTCAGAGTCCTGAAAAAAGAGATAAAAACCCCTCTGCAGTGAATGGGTGCCGTCAGAATGAGAGTCTGATAAAAACATCACAGCACTCCAGTCCATCAGTGAACATCTGGAGAAGACAAAAGCTGAAACAAAACGAAGATATGAGTCTATAATCAAACTGAGTTGGCACAACAACAATAAAACAGGATGCTACAGCTAGCACAACGAAGCAGCGCAGACCTTGCTATCACAATAATGCCACCACTTCAGATTCTCAAACGTGTGTGGTCTCAGTCTCGAGCCCTGGGGGTTTTAATGATTGTGTGTGTGTGTGTGTGTGTGTGTGTGTCGTTGGCAGGTGTCTCATGCGGCTGGTGGATGATTTTCTGCTCATTACGCCTCATTTGAGCAAAGCCACAGAGTTCCTGACGTACGTCCACACGCTACACGTAATCCAAACCATGCCATAACCTCGTCTTGAGACACACTTTATATATATATGTTCAGCGGGTAAAATAGAAGAATTGAACACGTAACCGTTTTTCTCAGTAAATATATTTCTGAAGGTGCTGTTGACTTGAAGTTGTCACCAGATGTCAGTAACAATCCAATTAGTCCATACACACAGTATTTCACTGAAGCTCAATCTCAATATTTTGGTGCATTGAGCGTTTCTCTATGAGTAATATGAATGCCCCCGAGCTGAATTTCAACTGTCGTAGACAGGGGTGTGAATACTTCTGCACGTCACATCTCTCACTCATCTGTGTGTGTGTCAGGACGCTGCTGGCTGGCGTTCCTGATTACGGCTGTCAGATCAATCCTCAGAAGGTGGCGGTGAATTTCCCGGTGTGTGTGGAGTGGCTGGACTCGGGTGTGAGCGTCCTGCCGTCCTGCTGTCTGTTCCCCTGGTGCGGTCTGCTGCTGGACACACACTCGCTGGACGTCTACAAGGACTACTCACGGTCAACACCACCGCATAAATGGCTGAAAAACTCCTTTTCTTTTGTACTAAAATATCATTAATATTCTGATTTAAAAGGCATAATTTCTCTCCTGAGGCCACAAGGGGGCGCATCGAACGAAAGATTACTAATGCACGCTTCTTCGAAAGAATAAAATAACACCATCTTTGGGGAAAAATGCAGAGTGTTTAAATTAATGTTCATTCAGGCTTCCTGACGCACACCTAAAATTCAAATCCAACATTTTTGCATTTGAATGTGGATTTATATTTTCAATTGGATGGATATTTGGGAATGAGGTGCTGCAATCAGGCTGTAAATCAGTTGACTTAATTCATGTTTTAATTGACTTAAGCAGTGGCCTAAATGACTAGAACGCTAGTATTTTCAGCATCTAAAAATGGTTTTAAGTCAGTTGTGTCATAAATAAATATATTATTATATTAATATAATTATAATATTAATATACATTTTTAAAAATTGTCACTTGCAACTAATGGTAACTTCAAATAGAATAATAAAAACACTTTTGGAAGTAAAACTATTAAGTATTTTAGTGTCAAATTTAACTTAGCATCAAAAATGTCTTGTATTTAAATAAACTAGATGACTGTATAAATGGCCTTTGCTCCGCCCCCTCAGATACGACGGCCTATCACTGCGCTACAGCCTCACCCTTGGCTCCGCCCACTCACCAACCGCGGTCATGAAGAAGCTGCTGTCGGTCCTCAGTCTCAAGTGTACCGACATCTTTCTGGACCTCAGGGTGAGAGGTGAAATGAGTGTTAGAGAGTCCTGGAGGTCACGGGCTCTCTGAGTTTGATCAGTGTGTTCCTGGAGTCAGTATGTGTGCTGTTTCTCCAGATGAACTCAGTGGAAGCTGTTTACAGGAGCTTATATAAACTGATTCTGCTGCAGGCGCTCAGGTAAACACGTCACACATCAGTGCTCAAAACTGATCAAACGTACCAATAAAGACCTTTTATAATGTTACAAAAGACATCTGTTTCAAATAAATGCTGTTCTTCATCTGTGCATCCTGAGAAATAAAATGCATCAGTTTACACAGAAATATTGAGCAGCACGACTGTGTTCAACACTGATAATAATCAGAAATGTTTCTTAAATCAGAATATCTGAAGGATTTCTGAAGGATCATTTGATGCTGATGTCCAGGGTTATTAAAGTTAACCATAAAAATATCAAAAACAACTTTGTTTATTAAAATGCATTTGTGAAAATTAGAAATGTGTCCTTAGCAGGTTAATGGAATAAGTGTAAATAGATGCAATTAAAGCAATAAAATAACAAATTATAAATAAATAAATAGCCTTAAACTGAACTAATATTAAAACCGAATTAAAAATAAATTTAACCTAAACAGTGACACAAAAACACCAACTATTTTCCATTTTAATTTTAGCATAAGATTTAGTTTAGTTTTTTATATTATGTTCATTTTTATTAATTCTTATTACATACCTGTAAATTGTTTGTTTAAAAATTGTACATCTTTTTTTTATATGTATATGAATAAAAATAAACTTCACATTAAAAATAAAAGCTAATTCACTTAAATATTAACAAAAGTTATAATAGTATATAAATAGTACTGAAAAAAGTGCTAAAAATTAACAGTAAAAATCTATTTTAAATCATAATAATATTTGACAATATTGTGAAATATAGAAAGTTTCTTGAGCAGTAAATCAGCATTTTAGAATTATTTCTGAAGAATTGTGTTACTCTAAAGATGCTGAAAATTTAACTTAGATCAAAGGAATAAATTAACCTTTTAAAATATATTCAAAGAAAAGCTGTTATTTTAAATAGTAAAAATATTTCACAATTTTTACTGTACTTTCAATCAAATAAATACATCTTCGGTGAGCAGAAGAGACTTTTCAGAAACTCCTGCCAGCCTCAGACTTTTAAAGTAGTGCATGTTAGTTGTTTGTTTTGGCGACAGTTTAACGAGACACTGATCTGAGTAACTGAGACTGTGCTGTGTGAATGATTGTGTGAAACTCAGAGCATTAATGAAAGAACCATCGACCCTGTCAATGTGTGTCAGGTTCCACGCCTGCGTCAGGAGTCTGCCTCTGGGTCAGAGCGTGGAGTCGAACCCCTGCTTCTTCCTGAAGATGATCTGGACCATGTCTCGCGTCACCAACAGACTCGTCAGACACATCAATAAAGGCACGAGCGCTGGCTTGTTAAACACACAGTGTTCGGGAGAGTTACTTTTATAAGTACTGCATTACAATGTTGCGCTACTTCCTAAAAAAAAGTAACTTATGATGTTACTTTTCATGGAAAGTACTGCATTATGTTACTTTTGAGTTGCTTTTAAATCTGGGCGGGGCTTGCTTGTTGTTTTAATTTAAAAAGGTTATTTTAGAAATGTAACTCCCCTGTCTGAATGTGTTTGTGTCTCGTGCAGGTCTGGTTCTCGGTTCTCCGGACGGTGGAGGTCTTCTGCAGTACGAAGCCGTTCAGTTGTTGTTCTGTCTGGCGTTTGTGGTGGTTTTCACGCGGCACCGATCTCTTTACCGAAGCCTGCTTCCTCTGCTACACAAACGTATGTTCGCTTTGCTTTAGACGCTCATCTTCAGTCCCTTCTGTGCTTCAGGTCGTCGTCTGGTGTGGAGTGAGGAGGAGACAGTTGCATCATGGGTTATAGACAATAAGGTCATAAATAACGTAGTTGTTTTCAATAGTGTCTATTCACGTTTTATTAGTTTTTAATTTAAGTTTTAGTAATTGTAGTTCACAAGCTACACTTTTATAATATATGTATATTTTTGTAATGTCCATTTACTATTTATCTATTTTTATATTATTTAATAATACAAATTTAGTACTTAAATTAAAATGGAAAATAGTACTTCAGCTTACGCTAACATTAATATGACAGTGGAAAATATAGTTTAAGCTGAAGTACTAAAATGGCTAAAACTGAGATAAAAATTTATAAAAAGTAAATAGACCTATTTACAAAAACAAAATACCTAAAACGTACAGTAAAAATGAAAATGGAAAATATAGATTGTTTCATTTATTTTGTTAATATTTCTCTTTATTCATTTGTTTTTGTTTTAGTAATTTTACTGCCTAAGTATATTTAGTATATTTTTTAATGTATTTATTATTATTATTATATTGTTGTTATCATTATTTTACTTTTAGATTTTTATTAAATTAAACTTTTTTTTTTTTTTTGTACAGAAAGTTAAAATAACTCAAATGAAACAAGTCTAGACTGTTTGTATATTATATATTATTTCCGTTAACATTTTATATTTTAATTAACATAAGTCTTTAAATAGTTTGAGTTCATCATAACAAGCTTATTAACATTTGTAGGACTCCCATTCATCATGGCAGAAGAAGTGATAAATCAGTGTGATTTACAGTTATTTTATTATTAGTAATATACAATTATAATTTTTATTCATGTTTTTAATTCTCATTTTTTTATTTCTTTAATCTTATGTGCTTTTAAAATGTTTTAATATTACTTTTAGTTCAGTTTTCTTCAGGTTTTTTTCTGTTGACAAATTTGTTCTTAATCATTTTAGTTTAATAGCCGTGTTCCCTCAAAAGCCCTAAATGGAGAAATCCACCAATCAGAGCAGCTTCTGTTACAGTACAGACAGAAATTGCATCTTTAGGGCGTTTATGAGCGACTGCCAGCTCATAATCCAGTCTCTTTACACTCCTAAATCACTTCATATGTTGTTTACTGTCTATTTGACTTATTTTATGCTTATGGAGCAAAGCAGTGGAAAAATACTTCCAGGAAAAGTGGGCGGAGCCTGTGTTGATGGCTGTTTATAATGTGAAAGCTTGCCTTCACTGATGATTTGATTAATTTGGGCTGAAGTCATCGATCTCTTCTCAAACTCAAATGACGTTCTGAAGCACAGAGAGTCCCCTGATCACGAGTGATTGGTGTTTTCTTTGTTTGGCGCAGGAAAGCGGCGTCTGGAGCGCGGGCTGCGCGGCATCAGACTGTCACGTGTGCGTCAGGCCGCCACTCCCACAATCCCTCAGGACTTTAAACACATCCGGACGTAGAGCGGTAAACGTACGAGTTTCACTCGACGGCAGCTGACTAAACAGATCCGCGCTCCTCGTAAACGCTTGATGGGTGTCGTTAAACGCGTGGAGATAAGAGACGCTTGTAAACGACAGTGTTCAGAAGCTCAGACGTTCATTTCTGTTGTTGTGCTGCATGTTTCTGTGATATTAGCATGTTGTTGCATCTGTCATCTAAATAAACATTCGTTATGTATATAAGATAAATCTGTTATTTCAGCACATGAAATAAATTTTGATAAACACAGATGTGAATTGTTTTTCAGTATATCTATCTATCTATCTATCTGTCTGTCTATCTATCTGTGTGTTTCTGGCTGTCCGACGGTCTATCTGTCTGTCTGTCTTTCTGTCTGACTGTATCTATCTGACTGTCTGTTTGTCTGTCTATCTGTCTGTCTATCTGTTGACCGTCTGACTCTATATCTATCTGTCTATCTGACTATCTATCTGTTGACTGTCTGTCTATCTGTCTGTTTGTTCGACTGTCTATCTGTCTGTCTTTCTGTCTGACTATATCTATCTATCTGACTGTCTGTCTGAATGTCTATCTATCTGTCTGTCTGAATATCTGTCTGACTGTCTATCTGTCTATCTTTCTGACTATCTATCTATCTGTCTATCTATCTGACAATCTGAATGTCTATCTGTCTGTTTGTTTGACTATCTGTCTGACTGTATATCTGTCTGACTGTCTATCTTTCTGTCTGTCTGTCTGTTTTTCTGACTGTATGTCTGTCTATCTGTCTATCTATCTGTCTGTCTATCTGACTCTATCTGTCTGTCTGTTTGTCTGACTGTATGTCTGTCTGTTTATCTATCTATCTGTCTGTCTATCTGACTGTCTATCTGACTCTATCTATCTGTCTGACTATCTATCTTTCTGTCTGTCTGTCTGTCTGTCTATCTGACTCTATCTATCTGTCTGACTATCTATCTTTCTGTCTGTCTGTCTGTCTGTCTATCTGACTCTATCTATCTGTCTGACTATCTATCTTTCTGTCTGTCTATCTGACTGTCTGTTTATCTGACTCTATCTATCTGTCTGACTATCTATCTTTCTGTCTGTCTATCTGACTGTCTGTCTGTCTGTCTGTCTGTCTGTCTATCTGACTCTATCTATCTGTCTGACTATCTATCTTTCTGTCTGTCTATCTGACTGTCTGTCTGTCTGACTGTCTATCTGACTATCTATCTGTCTGACTATCTTTCTGTCTGTCTATCTGACTGTCTATCTGTCTGTCTGACTATCTGACTCTATCTATCTGTCTGACTATCTATCTTTCTGTCTGTCTATCTGACTGTCTGTCTGTCTGACTGTCTATCTGACTATCTATCTGTCTGACTATCTATCTTTCTGTCTGTCTATCTGACTGACTGTCTGTCTGTCTGTCTGACTGTCTATCTGACTATCTATCTGTCTGACTATCTATCTTTCTGTCTGTCTATCTGACTGTCTATCTGTCTGTCTGACTATCTGACTCTATCTATCTGTCTGACTATCTATCTTTCTGTCTGTCTATCTGTCTGTCTGTCTGTCTATCTGACTCTATCTATCTGTCTGACTATCTATCTTTCTGTCTGTCTATCTGACTGTCTGTCTGTCTGACTGTCTATCTGACTATCTATCTGTCTGACTATCTATCTTTCTGTCTGTCTATCTGACTGTCTATCTGTCTGTCTGACTATCTGACTCTATCTATCTGTCTGACTATCTATCTTTCTGTCTGTCTATCTGACTGTCTGTCTGTCTGTCTGTCTGTCTATCTGACTCTATCTATCTGTCTGACTATCTATCTTTCTGTCTGTCTATCTGACTGTCTATCTGTCTGTCTGACTATCTGACTCTATCTATCTGTCTGACTATCTATCTTTCTGTCTGTCTATCTGACTGTCTGTCTGTCTGTCTGTCTGTCTATCTGACTCTATCTATCTGTCTGACTATCTATCTTTCTGTCTGTCTATCTGTCTGTCTGTCTATCTGACTGTCTATCTGTCTGTCTGACTATCTGACTCTATCTATCTGTCTGACTATCTATCTTTCTGTCTGTCTATCTGACTGTCTGTCTGTCTGTCTGTCTGTCTATCTGACTCTATCTATCTGTCTGACTATCTATCTTTCTGTCTGTCTATCTGACTGTCTATCTGTCTGTCTGACTATCTGACTCTATCTATCTGTCTGACTATCTATCTTTCTGTCTGTCTATCTGACTGTCTGTCTGTCTGTCTGTCTGTCTGTCTATCTGACTCTATCTATCTGTCTGACTATCTATCTTTCTGTCTGTCTATCTGACTGTCTATCTATCTGTCTGACTATCTATCTTTCTGTCTGTCTATCTGACTGTCTGTCTGTCTGTCTGTCTATCTGACTCTATCTATCTGTCTGACTATCTATCTTTCTGTCTGTCTATCTGACTGTCTATCTGTCTGTCTGACTATCTGACTCTATCTATCTGTCTGACTATCTATCTTTCTGTCTGTCTATCTGACTGTCTGTCTGTCTGTCTGTCTGTCTATCTGACTCTATCTATCTGTCTGACTATCTATCTTTCTGTCTGTCTATCTGTCTGTCTGTCTATCTGACTCTATCTATCTGTCTGTCTATCTGTCTGTCTGTCTGTCTGACAGTCTATCTGACTCTATCTATCTGTCTGACTATCTATCTGTCTGTCTGTCTGTCTGTCTATCTGTCTGTCTGACAGTCTATCTGACTCTATCTATCTGTCTGACTATCTATCTTTCTGTCTGTCTATCTGACTGTCTGTTTATCTGACTCTATCTGTCTGACTATCTATCTTTCTGTCTGTCTATCTGACTGTCTATCTGACTCTATCTATCTGTCTGACTATCTATCTTTCTGTCTGTCTGTCTGTCTGTCTATCTGACTCTATCTATCTGTCTGACTATCTATCTTTCTGTCTGTCTATCTTTCTGTCTGTCTATCTGACTGTCTATCTGTCTGTCTGACTATCTGACTCTATCTATCTGTCTGACTATCTATCTTTCTGTC